>BPLR01014776.1:0-28478 GCA_021605095.1 Caerostris extrusa | reverse complement strand
AAAACGCAAATAAAATTTATTCAGGGAGATGAACAAGGAAGTCAAATGTCGGAGAGAGTTTAGTTAAAATAGCGCAGAGAAAAAAAAATCCTCTGGAGCCACAATAAAAAAAATATATGAAAAGAGATGAAATATAATTGAAAAAAAGATGAAATGAGATAAATGCAATTGATCTCAATATCATTCGAACTGATACATTGTTTTTTTTTGAAACATTTCCTGATCATAAAAGTGCTAAAAAAAAAACAGGGATGCACAGAATTCTGAAATCAGTGGGCTGCATATTATTACGCTAACTAATCTGCACGATACAGAAAGTAAGAAAATTTTTCATTATCTTTTACCTATTTATTTCATTCATGTATAATGTTTTTTATATGTTAAGTAAATGTTAGTATTAGGTTCAATTTTTCAGGAGCCATTAACTAAAATTATCAGTCAAAGGATTTCTATTTATTTCTTTTTTTCAAACTTTTTCTGAAAATGTTTGTTTACAAATGTATGTTCACGCAAATACGCTCTTGCATTAAATGCATTATCTAGCAACGACCAACACTGTAAAGCAAAACGTAGAAATCGACTATATTTTCGGCAATCTCATATATAAAAGCCTTTCTAGTAACTAATATCTTGAAAGCCAACTGAATTGAAGATTCTTGTTGTTAGCATAATAAATAAATAAAATAAGATAAGTAAAGACTGTTGCATCCAGGCTAGCACATAAATCACAAAAGTTCTAATATCTTAGTTTCAAATACATTCATTACAATAAAAATTAGCGAACCAAGATGGAAATGTCACGACCGATGAAAATTTAACTTGTGTGTTGATAAAAATAAGTGATTACAAAATGAAAGCAAATGGATCACTTATTGTGTGAAAATTCTCTCAAAAACTATTAGGTTTAATACCTCGATATGCTACTTTTAATTTGAGAGGCCCAACGCAATATGGTCTGGAATATATATATACAAACACTGGTTGGCTCCACGTACCACTTCTGTATACCACGAATATCCAGCCGAGTAGGCAAGGCCATCAGATTTTAGAGTATAACTAACATGCATTTACATGCTGTATTGGAGAAAAATCGGGAAAACGCCCATCAGACAATAAAAGCGAAAAGCTTTTGCACAAATTGTCTCAATCGCCATCGATTTTCCTCGTTTCTGAAAGCAGTAACTTCTATAATGCTGCTACCAACATCGAACCTCGGCCCTTCTGTGAAACCAGCTAAGCACATCTCTACTAGGCCACAGTTGGGAATAGAAGCGTACGTTTCTTATAGTTGCCTATAACATCTCCTTCCACAATTGTTGCAAGATTGCCTATACTTTAAACCAAACTCCTACACTTCCAAACTTGTTGACCAAGACCATCACACAAATTTTAAATCAGCGACAAAACTGGGTAAAAGTATAGGCCAAGGAAGTAAGAAAGAGACAGTTTGTGAACCCTTTGCTGAATGTGGTAAAACAATATCCTACTTAAAAATGCCTCCTGGAATCCCTGTCGTAAAAAAGCAGCACATACGGCAAAAAAAAAATGTCACAAATCTACATCTGGCCTGTCATGGTGTCTTATGCAATGACACTCCAAACAATTGAACCAGGAATGGGAATCATTCCAAAAGTAGACAGCATTGAAGCGCTCCACTACGGAATTTGAAATCATATTTCAAAACCCCAAATCGCACCCAGATTTGTCCATAAAAATTATCTGTCTCTCCACCATTTCAAACAAAGATGATGGTAGATGGATGTCAGGGACAGCACATATAATGGCACATGGATGTGACATATGGATGTCAGGGACAGCACATTTGTGAAGATGAATACAAAGACGCCTCTCACTGCTATGGATAGATGCAAAGACTAAAAAATGTGACGCCTATTTGGGGATGCTAGATAATGATGCAGAACGCTACGTGCATGCTAAGAGCATAAGACGGTTGTTTTCTTGCTGAAGGAGTTTCCTGTCTGTGAACCTACTCTAGTCCACTGATCCCAACGCCTCTTCAAAGTAATCTCAAAACGGTCAAAATTGTGGGAAGCTTGCTAATCTGACTTCCATCATCGCAATGATTCTCTTCCTCTCAAATTGTGACAGGATTTTTGATATTTGCTTCAATCGCAGAATAAGGGCATCTTTGGTGATTAAGCAACTTCTCTGTAACTATTAAACTGTATCCTTAGAAAGACTATTTATGAACTAAGGTGAACGCTACTGGGCGTAGGCCACAATTATGCTGTAATTTTAATCATTTGCTTACGATTTTGGCACAACATTTCATGCCATGCCAAGTTTCTTAATGGTACAACAAATCATTTGTGGGTTTTTTTTATTGTAATAAATGTAAATTAAGAATCATTAATTTTTTTCTCTAATATTTAAAAGTTTACTTTTTTAAAAATAAACTTAATGTCTTTCCATGTTTTTTTTTTTTTTTTGTTTCTTTTCAATTTTTTCAAAATTGGAAATTTTTCTAAAAAATTACTTCAAATATGACTTTTGAAAGCAAAATTGAAGTACAGTAAATCAGACCAACAAGATCTTCATCAAATGGCCTGATACATTCCTGGTGCAATGGAAAGATCAGACTTTTAACCAATGGTCAACATTCAGTAAATAAATGGTGGCAAAAAGCAACGGTCTGATACATTCAGATCATGATCTGTGCATCCCTGGTATAAATAAAAAGTTCTAGAAAAGTTTTTCACTTTGAAAGGAGAAATGAAAATGAAATAAATTAGAAACTTTATAAATGGGGAAAAAAAATTTCCTATTCACCTTTTCCGGATTGATTTACCTTTTACACTTTCTTTACTTGTAGAAATCTGTAAGAGATTACTTGTAAAATCTGTAAGAGAGTGACAGCCCAAATTTTCATAAAAAAACATAAATTCAATATCCCTTGGAAAAAAGGCACATACAAGAGAGCCTCAACTGTGTTTGTATAATTTTAGCATGCGGACATTTATAGTGGATCAGCCATTTATCTGGCGTTGCTTGGGTATATATTTTCCTATAGTTTATCACACAGCAAAATGTAATGTGACAGGAGAATGAATGCAATGTAAAACTGATTTAACTCTCACCTTACGTTTCCTTGGACATTAAATTAGGAAGCACTTACAGAATCAACCAAATAGCGAACTAAAACTATCAACATTCGGTGAATCGGGCAGAACTGCAATTACACTATTTTAAAAAAAAAAAACACCTTACCTCCTTGATACCTTCCCAAAAAGAAAAAAAAAAATTAAAAGAGTTATGTTGGTACAAATGTCTATCTTCCCAATGAATGTCCCTCAGTAAGAGGTATAGTCAATTAGAATAACTCGCCCCTCCCGAAGACACACGGAATCTGAATAACCAGATCGCCACGACAGCCTCCCCCGGCACAGGAAAGGCACCACCTTATCGGCTACCTGACGTACCGATTACAGAGTACCAATGGGGATATATCCCTTAACCTCATCTTAATTCATAAATATTTTAACTGATACCAGTACAACAATGCAGTACCCCCCCTTGCAATTGGATGCCCCAACAGGGCTTTCTATATTCCCCAAGGGACAACGAACACATTATTCAGCGTGGCGTGGAACCCGCATAAAGCGAGCGTCCCCACGGGGGGGATGGTGGACCTCTTAAGTACATTTCCGGGGAGCACCACCATACTCAACATTAGATTACCTAGCCATTGTTGAGAGTCAAGTGCCCCCATTCTATAATCAACATTTTCAATGGATACACATCTTCCCAAAGCATCCCACACGTTATAACACATCACTCAATAAGTCTCCTGTCTGATACATATATGGCAACACCGTTGTAAGACCCATATGATTTCTGCATAGTAGCATCCTTCAAACGAACACATGTCAAAATTTCATCACATTCTGATAATTAGTTTAGAGGTTACAGTGGTTTTAGTTAACCCTAAGTTTTGCAACTTTCAAAACCATGGATAAAAAGAATTTCGTATGTTGATTAAACATTGTTTTTTGATGGGAAAAAGAGCTGTTGAAACCAAACAGTGGCTTCATAAGAGTTATGGACACTCTGCATCAGAGAAATCAACTATTATTGACTGATATGCTGAATTTAAATGCGGTCTTACAAACACCTATGATACTGAAAGCTCTGCTCAGCCCAAATAGGCAGTTGTTCCCTGAAGCATAAAATAAGTCCACAAAATAGTTTTAAAGATCTTTAAGTGAAGTTGTGTGAGATAACTGACATTTTAAAGATATCAGAAGGTAGTGTGTTTACAATTTTATACGAAAATTTGAGCATGCTTAAGTTGCTTTCGAAGTGGGTGTGTAGGTTTGCTTGCATAGGCCTAGAAACAAAATGCGCAATGATTCAGGGCGCTGTTCAAGCGAGATAAAAACGCACATATAGACATAAGTGACTGGATGAAACATGGATAACTACTACACATCTCAATCAAAATAATAGTCAGCTGAGTGGACAAAAGCCAGTGAAAGTCGTCCAAAGCGACCAAAAACTCTAATTTTGGGACACACATAGTATTTTGTTCAATGACTATCTTGAGAAGATAAAGTTATCAATACCAAATATTACATGGCATTATTGGATCGATTGAGTGTAAAGTACTGTTTCACCAAGACAATGAACTGTGTCATAAGTCGATGAAAACTATGGTTAAAATAAATAATTTACGCTTGCTTTCCACCAACAGAATTGAATTCCATCTCCAGATCTAGCCCCCAACTATCGGCTTTTTGTAGACATAAGAAAGATGCTCCAGGGCAAGAAATTTGTCTCAAATTAAAAGGTGATTGCAGAAACCGAGGCCTATTTTGATAGCAAAGACAAATCACTCTATAAAAAGGTATCGAAAAGATAAACAGGGGAGTTGGAATGAATGAATTACTCATGAAGGAGAGTATGTTGACGAATAAAGTCAAATTTCTAAAAAAAAAATTTGTTTTTCTTAGCTAGAAAAGGGGACTTATTCAGTGATGTGTTACAACATTTAAATTGGAAGAATATGATGGCCAATCCATTGAAGTGGTATCTTTACTTTCTAGAGATACCTACATATTCATCAACACCTCGAGTGTTTTGGCCTGTCGTTAAATTATCGTCCATAGAAATAAAGTGTGCACTAATGACACCTTGAATAGACGTTCGTGCACAATTACGTTAACAAATACTTGTAGATTTTTTAAAAAAAAAACTTTGAAAACTATATTTATAAGTAACTTTAAACATAATTCTCATAAAAATATAAAATCATAGACAAAAATTGGGCATTGAAGAATTGTAACATAATATTTAAATAACATAATGAATCAAAAATTCTGATTATAAATGCTAAAACCAATTATTTTGAAAAGAAGAAAAGCCATACTTAAAAGTGTACACTGTCTTTATATATTGTAAATTGAATTTGTTAATTTCCAAAAAATTATTTAATAGCTTTTTATAATTTTTGATATTTTATTTTGAACAAGTGTTTTATTTTTTTCTATTAATAGTTAAATATATCCTTTAAATTGAGTTTATTGCATTTAGGATAAAATTATGTTCTTTTCTGAATATAAGAACTTCTGATCGATTTTCTTCCTTTCAAAAATTGTTTACTTTTATATATAATATTGCATAGGTTACAAAATTCCCACAGAAAAATGAAATATTACCTTGTTGGTTACAATTCCATCTTTCAGCTATCAGTTTCATGGTCATCCTGGGATTTCCTGCATTGTTTTTTGTAGAAATTTTGGAACTTATTATGCTTTCTACTTGTTTGCACATCGGGCACTCATGCTAAAAGCTTTATGAAGTTGTCAATAGATCTCAGTTCATTTCTTCATAAATCTTGATCAACAAACAGTATAAACAGCCACATTGTGATCTTCTACACATTTTATTTTTTCGGGTGAGTAACTGACAACTAAAATAATATTAAAAATTTATTATTTTTGCAATTTCAGAAAGACAACAAACTTATATTACTTTAATATAGGTTTGATTAAGTAAGATTTAGTAAAGATTTTTAAGTTTGATTAAGTAAAGATTAAATAAGTATTTTAACAAACACAAAATTGGGGAAATTTAACATTATTTCTTCATAAAAAAAAAAAAAAGCAAAAAAAAAAAAAAGAATTTAATTTATTTTTGTAATATGTTTATTATTTTCTTATTTTTTTTTATTACTAAAAATTATGTAGAAAATATTTTGGATACTTTTGTTATGTAAAAAAACTTTATTATCCATTTAAGATTTACATAATATTTTTTAACGTATTTTTAAATTCTTTTTGTTATTTTTAAATAGTGGAAATTTCTTTTTTTTTGTAACAATACTAAACAGGATGATTAACACAGATCTAAAAATTAAGGACATATCTAACTTTCTCCAACAAAAAGAGACGAGTCACTTAAATATTTGAAAGGATCCATTATATTAATCATGTATGTTTCTTAATAAAAAAAAAAGGAACAAAAAATATAGCAGAATTAAAGAATATTAACTAAAATTAATTACTTAATTGAATTTTCTTATATTATTTAAGAAATGAAATTTGCCACAGATGTTCGATAAACAGAAAAAAAATATTAATATTGGCAAAAAATATATTTGCTGTATTTTTTAAAAATATTATTTTAAATCTTTTTAAAATATTATATCAAATATTATTAAAAAATATTATTTTTAAAATATTATATAAAAATATTTTGTAAAAAAGCTGTATTTTTTAAATTTACATTTCACAAAATCAACTGTGAAAATAAAAATGTGTCCTTATATAAAAAATATCAGTAATTTTTAGTGTTAATTTCTTTTTGTGCAACTAAACTAATATGGCAGTTTAGATGGGCCAGGCGGGCTGTGGTTCTAGGCCAACACTGCGAGGATGGCAGCAGCAGCTCCTAGAGGTGTGAAAAATCAAATTCAGTTTCATCATAAGCACATGCTGTATTAATGAAAAATTTCCAAACTGTTTTTGAGCAACATGAATATGCCTTGAAACAGTAAATGCAAGACATGCCTTGCATATGGATTGGTGCATTGCATTTTAAAAAAAAATTTTTTTAAATACATTACATTAATTAATCTTTTATGCTCTATACATTTAGCATTACCTAGCGTGTCATTACAACATCATATATAAGTTGTCTTGTATAAGATCTGTGGTATATGTAACAATCAAATAATGCAAACAAAAAAGCAAATAAATTTGTATCAACCAAAGTATTTACGAAACTAGATACAGCAATCCTTCGCATGGGTACTGGTTTCGAATAATTTTGCTTTGACCGTACCTCTGTCTGTAAAAACTAGGCTACTTCATGGTTTTTATTTTACCCATAAAATTATAGGTGTTATTGTTTTTAAAGGGTGCAGTTTCTCATTTCCTTGATTATTTTTTTTTTCTTGTCCCTGACCACCTTTTAATGTTTCTCATTGGTTTTTATATTTATTTTTATTAAATTTTTTCACAACCTATTCTTATTGATTTATTTAAATTTCTTTCACGAGATAATAATTAATGTAAAATTATTCTGAAAGATTATCTGGTGAAAGCAGAGATAAATTTATTTCAAAGTGAAAAGGAGATTTTTTTAAGAAAAGAAAATTTTTTGTTTTGCTGATAATTTTGTTCTTACATAATTCTTAAGGTAAATTGGCCGGGAAATTTTTTTTTTATTATTATTATTCTGAGGTTTTTTATGTTTTCAATATTAATTAATATAATCAAAAATTATTTCCGGTTATATATAACATTTATTCACCAATCATTGAATATGCAGTAAAATAAACTCCGACTACCAATTAAAACTGTTTTAAACCAGCCAAAGGGAAAGATTCTAGAGCTAGAGCTATCATTACTAGCTCTATAAATGTACTTGCTGGAGCTAGTACATTTCTTTTCAGAAAAACTTTGCTTTTAGAAAAATAATTTCTTGCCTTATAATAAATCTTTCTCATTCATTTTAGTATTATAAGTAGCATTTAAATTATGTAATACTACAATTATTGGTTTATTTTAGTAAAACATGAAAGTTGCAAAACAGCTTTTATTATCAGATATCACTTGATCCTTACCTTATTAGAGGATTATGTCCGCCCGATTATACAGAGCGGATTTTATATCGTACTTTGTGACCACCTTATGCCTGTCACACTTAATCACCAAGCGCGCAGTGACCCACAAGTCATTCAAATACTCCTCCATTAGGAGACTGCTCTGATGGGCAACTGGTTGGAGATGACTGCACCCTGGTATTCTTGGCGCAGTTGCTCTACAACCTCCTAGAACACTTCCCTGCTCAGGATCAGGTCTCTCTGAAATGGATGAAAAAAAAAACCCTTATTAGATATACTACAGTGGTTCCCAATTTATATTACCTATATGCTTACTTTTTTTTTTTTTTTATTTTAATTGCACTGAATTTCAAAACTTCTTTCTTGCCGATTTTTTTTTATATAACACTGTATTCAACTAGGTCAGGGGTCTCCAAACTACGGCCCGCGACAGCAAATAGCTTATTGTTGCTGTAATAAGTTGGATAAAAAACACAGAATGATAATAACATGGTTTTATTTACTTGCTAGGTGAAGCTTAGTGACAAGCATAATTTGCAGAAAATTTAACTTAAGCATAACAACTAACAAATAATTTCAATGAATCCCCCAAACATTATAAACTAGTGAACATCCTGCGGTTACCCTCGGTAGTTATGTTGGGGTAAAGAGTATCGTATATATATGTTTATCGATGTTTGGAATGTATATATCCTGAATCAAACCTGATTTTTATCCTGAAAATCCCTCAGGAATGAAAAAAAAGCTAAATTAACGCGAATGAAACGGCAGGGTATGCACTTGTAAAAAATACTAATGATATTTATGTAATTGTGATTTTTCACTGACAATAGTTTGTAGTTAATTGTACCAATTATTAAAAGAGATTTAAAATGGCAGAAAAATCAAAATGCTTTTGGCCCTTGGTACTTACTGGAGAACACAGTATAGTAGCCCTAAGGCTAGAAAGTTTGGAGACCCCTGAACCAGGTAGTTTGATAGGAAGCCAGGACCGTATATTTAAACATAAAGAAATCCCATTTACATGAATGTCGGGTTAAACTGATAGCAACTGATGAAGCAGTGGTTTAGTTTTCTCAAGGAAATATGTTAAATAAAATTGCTCAACTCAGAACTAATTTACAAGATAATTAATACACATATTATATACATCATTAGATTACAAATGTAAATTAAATGTAATTTCTGGATTATAAACCCTTTGGGAATTAAGTTGCGATACAATAATAAAAAACATTCAAATATCTCAATTTTTCACGAAGTGATAATACAAAATCATCTTTTGTTTTTCAAAGAGCTTCAACGGAATGCAAGAAAGGAATGATGGTAACATCAAAGGTCAATATTCAAAAACAGATGTTTCAAGAATATTGGACTGAAACTAAATGTAAAACTATACATGCAAACTAAATCTAAGAAAAAAAAACTAAAATTAATTAATTTAATTTAATTACTGAATTAATATTTGAAAAAAACTGTATTAACATCTAGTGTCATCCACTACAAGTTAAAAAAAAAAAATGTATTTGAACTCGAGTGGATGAATAAAAAGTGTTTAATTAACGATTGAAAATTTGAACAAGATATATATAGGGAGTGTGTGAGCTAATAGAAGGAATTGAAAGAAACTAACATTAATTAATTTAATTTAATGAATGAATTAATATTTGAAAAAAGCTGTACTAACATCCAGTGTCATCCATTACAAGTTCAAAAAAACTGTATTTGAACTTCAGTGGATGAATAAAAAGTATTTTATGAACGATTGAAAATTTAAACAAGATATATATAGCTAGAGCTAATAGAAGGAATTGAAAAAAAGGAAGGAACCGCTCGATCGACGCCGGATTATAGAAAGTGCCGAATAATATTTGCGATTATTATTCAATTTAAATATATTATATTTGTCTAAATGGACAGCACTTGTATTATGATAGTGGGAGCCAGCAAAAAGCAAACTGTTCTGTTCGTAGTAGCAAAGACGCCAATTACCGTTACCTAACAGATTCATCGCATTTATCAAATGAGTAATTATATCGGAATAATGATTAATGTAATGATTCTGTACTTATTCGTGCAGGACATCCCCGCTTGTGAGAATAATCTTCAACATCTACTGCAAAGATTTAACTTTTTTTCATTCTAATGCAGCTGGTAAACACTTAGACAGCTTGGTCTTGGATGCCTTAAAGCAAGCGCTGCACAGACGTTCCTCACTTTGCATTACCCAGGGGGCACACGTAACTTGAAGATAAGCCACGAACGCGGAGTAACAATGCCTCCGCAACGCTCTACGATCCTATTAGACCGGGACCTGCGGTTTAAGGTGGATTACGAACCACTACAAACATCCATGGCACCGCCGGACCTGTGGTACCGAGCGCCAGAGCGCTAGCCACTCGGCCATTCAGGCCCCCAATGTTTTAACTTATCGATTATATTTTTTGCCTACGACTACACTACATCCGATTCTAGAATATTTTACAGATTTTTAATTTTATTGGTATTTAAAAGTCATATTTTATTAGTGGAAAATAATGTATCTACATGCACGAGTATCTAAGGGGCAAACGGGCGTACCGGTTACGGAGTTCCACTGTGGTTTAAAGAAACACTAAACCTCTACTTCTTAAAGTTAGTTAAAATATTTGCACTAATGAAGTTGCTTAAATTATTAAATATTAATATAAAATAAAAATTAAGAATATATCACCTGCTTGAGAACAATTAAAGAAGGAGATCGAAAAAAAACCAAAAAAAAAAAAAAATATCGGTGCAATTATTATTACACGATGCGCCCCAAAAATAAAATTTAATTAAAAGAAATGTAAAAGAAATAAAAATAAAATAAAACATGGCAAATACAGATTAAACAGCACAAGTGTTAAGTGTAAACCCAGGTTACAGAGGAAGCAAAACTAACAACAAATACACCAGTTCAATAGAAAATAACAAAAATAAATATTGTGGTTACAGATAGATGGCGCCACATCAGTTGCTGCAATTCAAAAACTAACATTAATTTTTTTCATTTTGTAATTTTATTATTTGTAAAAAGAAAAAAACAAAAAAAATATAAAGCAATTAAAATTGAAGTCAAGACCAGAGATTTTTAAGATTTACAGAAATACTATTGAATTAAAATTAATGAAAAGATGAAAAGTTAAATTGAATTAAAAATTTGTCATTTTATTATTTGTAAAAAGAAAAAAAACAACAAAATATAAAGTAATTAAAATTGAAGTTAAGACCAGAGCTTTTTAAGGTTTACAGAAAGACTATTGAATTAAAATTAATGAAAAAATGAAAAGTTAAATTGAATTAAAATTTGTAATTTTATTGTTTGTAAAAAGTAAAAACAATCAAAATATAAAGTAATTAAAATTGAAGTTAAGACCAGAGCTTTTAAGGTTTACAGAAAGACTATTGAATTAAAATTAATGAAAAATTTAATTGAATTAAAAATATAATTTAAAAAAATTTATTTAATTAAAAATTAACTAAAAACTAAAATTATTAAGAGTTAGATAGCCAGTTGGTTAACTAGGTTTGCATAAGAAACACGGCTTTAGAAACACAATTTTGATACACAAACAAGAAATGTATATTTTTATGTTAATGCAAATGTGAAATGAAAATGTACTCACAGTCGTCCGATGAACATTCTTCAGTGCAGCCAGGTCAACAACAACTGACATGAGATCAATATGACATCTGAAATGGAAGCAAATCCTTTTTTTAATTTGAAAAGCACAATCACTTGAATAAAACAAACGTAGATGAGGACTAATGCACCATTCACTAATTCAACAGGTTTTTAGAAATCATTTTTACTAAATTATATTTAAATATTTTTTGATGAATCTACAGTTAAGATATCTCGAGTTAATAGGATAGTCATCTCTTGGATGATTGAAAATCTTTTAAAATCATAATATGAATATCATCAAGAATCTAAGAAAATTTAAATTAAATGTAACAAATATTTCTAGAAAAAAAAAAAAAAAAGATGCTAATGAGCATTTGTTGAAAAAAAAATATATATATAGTCGTTTTCGTTTCAAACTACTACAATTCCCTAGCACTCAGTTCTTTCGCAAATTTTTTCTTCTGATGCTTTTTCCAGCATCTAATTCCATCGTATTTCTATCCCATCATTTTTTTTTTGTTCTAATGCAGCTGGCAAACACTTAGACAGCTTGGTCCTGGATGCCTTAAGGCAAGCGCTGCACAGACGTTACTCACTTTGCATTACCCAGGGGGAGCGTGTAATTTGAAGATAAGCCACGACGCGGAGTGACAATAATCCCGCAACGCTCTACGATCCTGTTAGACCGGGACCTACGGTTTAAAGTGGATTCCGAACCACTGCAAATATCCAAGGCACCGCTGGAAATTATCCCATCATCCAATGAAAGAAACAATTTTCTGCTCATTTCACTCTTTTGCAAATAAGAAATTTGTCAAATTCTGGAGTTTCATGGTATAATTAATGGAGTCACCACTCGTATGAGAAATAACCACAAATTTTAAAAAAAAAAATATGTTAACCCGAACAAGGATATAGACGGCAAAGAAACGAAAGTTACAAGAAAAACGTGCAGGATAGGTGAAAAAAAATTTGCAATCCGGTGTAAATCGGATCGGATCCACTTTTGATTAAAAAATTAACAAAAACTTGTTTTGTCAACAAATGATACGATGCTCACAATTCATCTAAACGGCAATGTCAAGTATCTATAAAGATTTAAAAAATGGAAATCTTTTAAAATTTTTTACAAATAGTACGTGTCAGTTTAAAATATTTTTTTTTTTTCTCAGGACAGATCAGGATGTTCTGGCTTCTCTTTTGGAATATCAATAAGTAATAAATCTTAAATGTGACAAAAGCCAACTGACAATATCCTATGGTCCAATATCCGAAGATTAAAAAAAAAAAATAATAATAATAATAATAACTCAGTTGCATTCTATTTATTCTCATACAAGAAACCGTTTTATTCATGAGAATAATTCCTATTAAATATTATAGTTTCTCTCTTGTTACTTAGCAGGGTTTTTTTTTCTAGTTCTAAATTCCGAGTCCAAAAATATTAAAATTAGGCTATTATCAACTTATTTTGTATAAAATGATAAATGTGAAATCACAATAACAGTACAAAAGAAACTCAAATTTCATACTTAATTTCTAAAATTTATTTTCATTGGTTGGTTGGTTGTTGGGGTTTAGTGGTACAAGAGCCACATTTTTTGCTAATTCAGGTTTAGAATCTAGAAAAGATAAAATTTATTTTGAAGTTCGATTAAGCAATGCACGTTTCTAATTGAGGTTCAGAATTTAGAAAATATTTAATTGGGTAATTTAGTGCGGAAAAAAAGGAAAATAGCTTTCAGAATAGACAATTACAATCATTATTTGTGTGTGTGTGGCTTTACTATTAGCACAATAAAGTTATTTGTTTTATGAAAATGGCATTTTTTTATTTTCGAAATCATTCATATTACTGGTTTGCTATGTGATAGCCACAACGAAAAATTTGATGTTGGCGAAATGTGTTGACGGAAAACTGTGGCTGTTTTTTTGTTTTTCCTTTCTGCAAGTTCCGTAATTTTTATTAATCAGTAAATCGGGAACTATTATTATTTGAAAAGTTTTTTACTGTTAGCATGCATTAGATCATAGTAGAAATACACAAATTTTCACAATATTGAGCAGAATGTACATGAACACACACACACAAAAACCCCGAATATAATTTGTCATAAAATATAAATATTTTTTTCAGAATGCAGCTGGCAAACACTTAGACGGCTTGGTATTGGATGCCTTAAGGCAAGCGCTGCACAGACGTTACTCACTTTGCATTACCCAGAGGGCGCGTGTAACTTGAAGATAAGCCACGGACGCGGAGTAACAAAGCCCCCGCAACGCTCTACGATCCTATCAGGACCGGGATCTACGGTTTAAAGTGGATTCCGAACCACTACAAACATCCATGGCACCGCCGGGGACTCGAACCCGGAACCTGTGGTACCGAGCGCCAGAGCGCTAGCCACTCGGCCATTCATGCCCCTCATAAAATATATTTTAAGACGTATAATCAATAGTTTAAAAGATTTCTATTCTATTTTTAAATTCCAAGATTTCCAATTCCAGATTTCTATTTTTAAAAGTTTTATAATTGCATAGATCAAGAGCAAATACAATTATAAGCATAAATGAAGAGATCAATGCTTATAAGATGCATGCACCAATGGATAGATCAAAAGATTAATGCTTATAAGATGCATGCATCAATACATACCATATATATACGCTCTGCGTAGATCAAGATATCTATCTATGCAATCAATCGCGTCCAACCGATACCTTTTTGCAGCCTGCCTCATCATGTTTTTGCTTTATAAATTTTTATGTTATCATTACCTGCCTTATCATGTTTGCTTTATTTATTTATTTTCTGAAAAATCAAACTTCAGATATTTCAGAAAAATTGAAACATGCAAAATGATCTAGCTTAAGTTAAAATAAAAAAAAAAAGTGTAAGCAATTAAAAATTGAAAAATATTCTAAGAGTTATATTAGGTACTTACGTATTAACGGTACCTTGGCGGTTTTTAAGTGTCGCCAATCTAACAGCTACTAAGGTTACCAAACCAATAGAATAGATTGGAGCCACTTTAAAACCGCCAAATCTGTAGCTGCGGTTGGCGCGTGTGCTCTTTATTGGCACAACTGTCGCCAAGGTACCGTTAATACGTAAGTACCTTATATTATTATAATCAAATATATTTCAAGAGTTGACTAGTAAATTAGACCCTTTTATCAATTGTGTGCTAACCTGAAGGCAGGATGCCTATTTATTCAATCAAATCAAAATGCGCAAACCTGCTTGGAAAAAAAGTGGATGATACAGAAGCGTTGGCAATTTTTAATTATTATTATTTTATTATTTTGTAGTTTTTTTACCAACAAGTCAAATTGATTGTGACTTCTTCGTGTACTGTGAGAATCATTGTCGATTTTTTACCACTTTTTCAAAATTAATGATTGTCAAACTTCTCACAAACAATTTCATAATATTTCAATCTTACCATTACTATATTACTTATTACTCTACGTCTTTTGTATAAGAAACAAAATCAAACTGGATGAAAAATTTTAATTATAGAAAAGATATTTACTATGAACAATAGTTTAACACAAAAAGCAATATTCAGTAATAGGTTAGATAGATTAAAAATTTTAAAAGTATAAATAAATCTCACTAAGATAAAAATAAATAAATAAATCTCACTGAAATAAAAATAAAAATCTAAATAAATATTATCAAATATTAAATTTGTCAGATTTACAATAATTTTCTGTAGTATATAAAAATGCTTTTCGAATACAGCTTTTCATATTAACAAAAATTGTTCGATTCGAACATTTAATTGTTTTTATCTAGTCAGATTATCTACTGATATAATTTGAAAAGATCCGTAATTAATTAGATGATGTAAAAACAAGCTTCGTTCAAAATTCGCAAATTATTAATTTGTAATTAGGTAAAGGTTAAATTTATTTAAAAAAATTAATCAAACAGTTGAATTAATTTATTAAACATATTTTTTAATTATAAAAACAGTATTAAAATTCTCATTGTGTAAGAATCGAAACTTTGAACTTAATTTGCCAGAACCATAAAAAAATATAAATACAGTTCTATAAAAATGCTAATGAAAGCAAATGTAATAAATAATTTATCTAGTGTTTGTCCTGTAGTTTCGATAAAATCAAAAGAATTAAAAAACCATTTCCTATTCATTTAACACATCGATTAAAGGTTTACGGTGCGCGAATGCATGTTATTCGCATTGAGTTAAAATTTATTAACATCATCGATCATTAAATGAAAACTTAAAATGATCTGTTCTTAAAATAAAAAAAAAAAATCCATGATCAGAGAAACTGGATACAGCATGACAATCAAAAATCATTTTACAGGATGACAATCCTAATTTTCCGTTCTCGCATTCAAATTATTATTGCAGAAAGTTACAAAATATCTACAAATAAAATTAATAAAACATAACATACAATCCGTCCAAAAATACTCAGTTAATTTAAAAATATTCAATGGGTAAAGTACCGAAATAACAGTAGCATAATAAAAAAAAAAAACCTATTGTAATATTATATGATACACAAATTTAAACCAATAAAAAATCTCATATGACTTTAAAAAATCTATAAGTTTAATGAACACATAATTCTTTTAAACTCAAAAGAAAATAATATTTTATACTTAAATGAAAAATTTTAATATTTTAAAATTCTTTTAAACTCATAAGAAAACAATATTAAAAAAAATACTTCAATACAAAATTTTAATACTTAAAATTTTCTAAACTCATAAGAAAATAAATAATGTAAAAAAATACTTAAATGGCAAAATTTTAATGTTTAAAATGAAACTTACCTTAAATGGATCAAAATCGGGATGGTGATAATATATATACAAATGAAGAATATAATACGAAAATTCACAGACACTAATTAATAAAAAATATATAATATGAAATAAAAGTTAATATTAAGATTAAATATATATCAAAAGAAAGATAATAATGAAGTCTATAAAAGATTCCAAATTGAATATAAGAAATTAGAAATTGCAAAATAGAATCGCAAGGGACAAATATGACAACTATCTTATCGTCTGACTTGATAATGGCAGGTTCAGTTTCAATAGCGGCAGATGAATTCCAAACGATAATAGAGATCATCTCCCATTGGTCGAATAATCGGCTGCGAGGCGATCACATGTGCTAGAGTGGCGTCAGGAATTGGAATGTTTTGTCTTTGTTTTGTTTGAAACAGTTAGAAGTAAAAAGTTTTTTTTTTTCTTTTCTTTTTACATCTGCATCCAGTTTGTTTATGTTAAATCGAGACTAAGTGCTATGGTACGGAGCGAATCGCCTCGGTTGCAAAAGCAGCTGCTAGTTTCCATCTTGTACAACAAATCGAGAACTATCATAAATATATCCGTGCTAGATCCCTTTTACAAATTACGAAGATGAAAAAGATTTTGGAGATAAAAAATTATAATTATAATTAAATTAATATAATTATCTTATTTATTATATATATATATATTATTATTTATTATATAATTATATAATTATTTTTATATAATTACATTATTATTTATTATAATTAAAAAAAATTAAATTGTAATTAAATTATAATTGGAGATAAAAAAATTATAATTATAAGCGATTTGGAGCAAATGATGATTAAAAAGAGTGTGAAGGAACAATTGGGAATCATTTTAACCTAATGATGTCACATTCGTATTTAAAAATACTTTTCCTGAAAATCTTTTTTTTTTTTTTTAATTTTTATTCTTTTTTTTTTAACATTAAACACACTTTAGATCAGGGATGGTCAACCCAAATGATCTTGCGGGCCATTTTGGAAATGCATCCTAACTCAGCGGGCCGCATATACATCCCCCTATTAGATTTAGACCCACTATAGACATATTTTGAGTGAAAATTGAAACATAATGAGTTATCATGTGTATACTATTATTCTTACATGTAAACATAGATAATGTAATAATAATGATACTAAACGCACATTGTATACAAATATATAACACTGGAAATGAAATATAAAAAATATATAAATATAAAAGAAATAAAAAAAATTGAAATCATTAAAAAATATGTATTTTACCAGTGCGCTATTCGTTTCTCTAGGACCTGAATGGCCGAGTGGCTAGCGCTCTGCCATTCGGTACCACGTGTTTCGGGTTCGAGTCCTGGTGGTGCCATGAATGTTTGTAGTGGTTCGGAGTTCATTTTAATCCGGTTTAACATGATCTTAGACCTTTGCGGGGGTATTGCAACTCCTCGTCCGTAGCTTATCTTCAAACTAAGCGCACTTTCTGGGCAGTGCTAAGTGAGTAATGTCGGCGCAGCGCTTGCCTTAAGGCATCCAAGCCAATTGTCTAAGTGTTTGTCAGCTGCATTAGAACAAAAAAAAATGTTTTTCCTTTAGCTTTTAAAAGTTTATCTCAATTTGCATATCGTAAATGGTGTTGCAGGTTAGCATCCGTTATGTTTGAGTGTGCTTTGTGTTTGGTCAATTTTATTTTCGAAAAAAAAAAAAAAATTCGCAGGTGTAAATTGAACCAAAAGCGATAACAACTTTTTGTGTCAGATTTCTCAAATACCTAGGGATGGTCACTGCGGCTGAGATCACTTAAAGTGAAACATAAAACATGTTATGTTAGATGATCCATTAAATTATATTCTGCGAACACATGATGAGCGGCTATCATGAATTCGTAGAATATAATTTAATTACTCTGCAAACTCATAACTGTAAACCCATAAATAAAACAGGCAATATCTGTCATATATTCTGAATATTATTTTAAAAAATCAAAGTTAATTTTTTTTTCTCATCATTTCGACAGTTCGTTTTTGAATATAGGGATGCACACATAATGCATTTTTTAATACATTGGTTTCCACTATTTCGGCCATCATTGATTTTGTAAAAGTGTGATACATCTTACGGGCTGGAAAATATTCAAAAGCGGGCCGCAGGTTGGCCACACCTGCTTTAGATAATACCACAATTTTATACAACTCTATATTTAATTAAATTAGGATCAATAAGTTTTAAATTTTAAATTTTAAGGATAAATAAGATTTAAATTTTAAATTTTAAGGATAAATAAGATTTAAATTTAAATCAATAAGTTTTAATAGTCTATATTTTAATAAAAAAATTAAGGAGATTAACAATTAAAGATTCAATTTCAATCTATATCAATGGTGGGCAAATGCAGTACTGCAAGATGCCTTTTTTTTTTCTTTTTTGTCATTTGCGCGTGTTTAAATTTGGCTCCTGAAGCACAGTATATTTTTATATATTAAATTTGCTACAAAAAATGATCAAAAGTCAAAAACAATTAGTTATACCTATAAAAACCGTTTTAAGAATATTTTTTTTTCCTAATGCAGTTGGCAATTAGACCGTGATCATTTATGCCATAAGGGCTGCACCGACGTTACTCACTTAGCACTACCCAGGAGGTGCGCGCTTGGAAGCCACGGACGCGGAGTAACAATGCCCCTCAACGCTCCTATTAGGACCGGATCCTACTGTTTAAAGTGGATTCCGAACCACTACAAGCATCAAGGCACCGCCGATTTGAACCAATATCTGTGGTACCGGAAAGCCAGAGCGCTATGCCATTCAGCCACCAGGCCCCAAACAATATAATTTTTAATAATATAACATTTATAATTTTTAAAATGTCAGTATTTCAACTCACTTAACAGACAAAAGAGTGCATATACTCCATAAAAAATAAGACGTATCGAAATGTTATAGAACTGCTTAAGACAAAGGAAATAAAGCAAGTCGAATTGTGTCTAATCCTCAGTGTCCGGCAGCGCTGGAGTAGTCTACTCAAGGGTGGAAGAAAGAGGGCAACTATTGTTGTGATGGAGCACCCGCAGATAAAGTCTGACTTGGCTCCGAGTCGCTGAAAAAAGGTAGGGTGCTGGTCTTCCGGAGGTCTTTTAAGGAGGAATTGCCCCGCATGTGCGTATCGTTTGGGAGAAACCCATAGAGTTCTCCCACCAAAGTGAGTCCAACTCACGAGGCAAGATCACTGAACATCAAAAAACCACCAAGAGTCTCCTCGTTTTGAAAGCTGTCCACAACACAGCCACCAGAACCTCAGCCTTAATATTCACCAGTGGCGCACGTTGCCACTGAGCCACGAAATCGGGCATAAAAAAACAATTAACGCACATAGATGCTGTGTTTGTAATACATTATTATTATTATTATTATTATTATTATTATTTATTTATTTATTTTCTTGATACTAGAATCCTTCTTTCATTGTGGATCCAAGATGGCTTTTCATAATCGCCAGTACTGAGTTAGGCTCAGTACTGAGGAAAAATCTCTCAACACTTACTTGATTTGCTGCTAAAGCATTAACTGTGTTTGCTTATATTTGTAACAGATGGGCTGAAAGGTTCATAGGCCCACATAGATGGCGTTACTAGTATTAAATCCATATGAGTTTTAGTTAGCTAACCTTCAAAGACGTGTGTATAAATTTGACGGCTGTTTATTGGTATGTGAGTTATAGCATTTAGTGAAGCAACTGTTGTTAGTTTGAAAAAAATGGATAAAAGGAATTTTGTGTGTTAATAAAAGCATTGCTTTTTGGCGAAAAAAAATATTATTGAAGCCCACCTGATATTATTGAAGGAAACAATTGGATTGTCTACTTAACATTTAATTTAAACAGAAATTCATAAAATTTTGGAAAAATATTTTTTTAAAAAACAGTCTGTAATCAGGTTTTGAAACCTATTCCTGACTTAAAAATGTTCGACTCCCAAATCCGAGGCAGACTTCCCAAAATACAAACCATTTTGTAACTATAATTTTTAAAAATATAAATTGTTGAAATTTTATAACCCTGTGCAGTAGATATTTTGTGGAAAATAAGTGTAAAAATTTTTGCCATTAATATTTCATACATAGGGCCTGAATGGCCGAGTGATCAGCGCTCTGGCGCTCGGTTCCACAGGTTTCGGATTCGAGTCCAGGCGATGCCATGGATGCGTGTAGTGGTTCGGAATCCACTTTAAACCGTAGATCCCGGTCCTAATAGGATCGTAGAGGCGTTGCGGGGACATTCCGCGTCCGTGGCTGATCTTCAAGTTGCACGCCCCCTGGGTAATGCAAAGTGAGTAACGTCTGTACAGCGCTTGCCTTAAGGCACCCAAGACCAAGCTGTCTAAGTGTTTGTCAGCTGCATTAAAACAAAAAAAAAATATTTCGTACATCTTATTACAAGGATTGAAGAGAACAGAAATAAAAGTAAAAAACAAAATGTTTATCATCATTATTATTATAGCAGTAGTTTTTGTGTAAGATACATTTTTCTGGTATAACTTTGAAAGAAATCTGATGATTTTTTTTTTTCTAAATGCGGTTTTGATTTTTAATTTGTAAGCATTATTAATTAAATTATATAACGTATTATTAACTAGACTATAAAATTTTTAAGAACTAAATTATAAAAAGAACTAAGTTATATATTAAGAACTAAATTATATATTCACCAATCATGAATAGTTCAGCAGAATAAATGGATCTACAATTAAACAGTACGTAATTTTTAAAAATCCTTTTAACAGCCTGAGGTGTAATGTGTTTACAATTAGTCCAGGAATTGCCATAAACATTAGGCCATCTGCGCTGCTTTCATTAATAAAACTACTTTATTGTGAGAAAGTTGATTTTAATGCGAGATGTATTTGATATCATTATCAGTAATTTTTAAAACAGTCAGTTGATTACTCGTATCTCATTGGCTGATGCAATGAGACAATTAACGAGATTAGTAAAATATACAGATGAATATACTTAGATGGGACCTTCTACGGGATAGAATCATTAGTTAGTATTATCATCTAGCTCCTTCACTGTAAAATGTTGAAACACACCAGTGGTCTCATGCCCTTTGAGTTAATAAGAAAAATAGATAATTAAATGTCCATATTTAAAAAAGAATTATTTATTTAATAAAATTATAAAATAACAAAAATTTCAAAAAGTGTAAATGTTGATGAAATCAGTTGCATGTAATGAAAAAAAAAAATAAAACAGAATGAGCAAAGGTCAAATTAGGAGAAAAGCGAACTAATTCAAAATATTTAGAACAGCGCGAGGTCTTTTGCTATGTTTGCGGGAAGAAATATCATAATCGTAATTTTTGTAGGATATTTATTACAGGGTTATTGATGTTTCGCATATCATTATAGAATTGAGTATAAATTTTGTGAACAAATTGTCTTAAACTTGGAATCGAAGGCGCGTCTAATATCGTCATTACGAAAGTACCAGGGTGAATTCGTTAACATTCTGAGTTTTGTTCTCAAGCCTTTGAATGATTTCAAAAGTTGTACATGCAACCAGAACTAAACATAAGCTAATACTGGACGAAGATAAGAGAGATATATTAAATTTTGAGATTAAGAGGTAAAGCTGAATTTCTATTGATTAAAGGATAGAAAATTCTAAATTGAATATTGAAGGCTAGTATCCTTTTCACTAAAGTTCATTACATAGCGATTGAAAAGAAAAGTAAATAACTTAGAAGTCGTGTGAAGCACATTTTTTAAACGACTTGTTAAATTACCTTATGTGATTGTTGGTGAAAGCTTGATCGTTGTTCTGTTTTTCTAAGCCAAAAATAATTTTTATTTCTTCATTATCTACTGTGTGACCTGTTAATTTTAAAATGGCCAGGTAGTGTTCATAGAAGAAATCACCTGGCCCTAGTTGGTTCATTTCTGATAGACGTTGGTATTTACAATTTTATTTTCTTCATAAATGAACAATGTCAATTATAAATTGCAAGAGGGATGAGGTTCGAATCCGCTGGTGGCATTGTAATCGCTGCTTTAGAAAAGGAGACTCGATGTTAATAACGTGTACTAGCATCTCGCATCGATAATCAGGTTGAATGTTGGGAGTTTTCAAGGTTTCTTCCCGGGGCCTCTAATGCCCGAGTGGCTAGCGCTCTGGCGATGGGTACCACATGTTTCGGGTTCGAGTCCCGGCGGTGCCATGGATGTTTTTAGTGGTTCGGAATCCACTTTAAACCGTAGGTCCCGGTCGTAGTGTGCAGAAGATGACCGTAGAGAGACAAAATAAACCAAACCAAGGTTTCTCTTACACGTCACTCAAATGCGGGACAGTTTCCCTTAAATATTATCACTAATGTCCTAAAATTACCCTAAAGGCTCGTTCCCACCGAGGCGAGAGACGTGAAGGCAAGAGGCAAGCAAAAATTTTTCGACCCTTCACAGCGAAACGTCAAAAATAGCATAACGCCTAGTGAAAAACCGCTTCGAGTTGAAAGTTGGGCAACTCAAGCGGCGGCTGCAAACCAGTTTCAGGCGACCGCGGTGAGGCTAGTGATTGGTCAAATTTTTCGCTTGCATCTTCTCGCCTTGGTGAGGACGAGCCTTAAATATTCTGCCATCATCACCCGTCGGTGGGCTGTCTGTGGTATACATAAGTGAAACATGAGGTTCACCGTTGTTAAATATATAAGCTATTTTCATAATAAAGTATGTTTCAAAAACTTAAAAGGTGAGGTGTTTGCACTCACTTAAAAATATTCTTGTACTTTTAATTTGCTAGTAAAAATACATCCTATCAAAAAACAGTACTTTATCAAATGAACAGGTATAAAAGTATTATAGAATAGCAGAAAACAACAAAAGAAAACCGTACGTTTATGCACGTATATGCTCTATTTGTAATACATTAAATCTCATTTTTTTTAAATAGAAAAATAGATTCTTTGAGATCTTCTTTAATTATTTATCTAAGATAGTTGCTTACAAGTCTCAGTCTGAGATAAGTCTCTCAAGTCTTACTTGGTTTGCAGCTAAAGCAGTCACTGTCTTTGGTCTTGGTTGTGTTTATTGAAAAGGATACAATTGAATTGCCTCCTTATTACGTAACGTAAAGGTAGGTGTTTAGTTGGAGTACCAGTGAATTTCCCCTTCCTCCATATCAATAATTACTATTAAGGAACATAAAATAAAATCCAAAAGTTAAATTATAAAAAGAAAGAAATTAAACGAGCCCATGCTCGGTGAGAATTAACAGGAATAAAAAGATTAGTAAATAAACAAAAATTTAAAAATAATAGTTGACAAAAAAATTTTTAAAAATAAATAACTGTGGCAATTAAAAGATTTAAAAAATAACCGTTACGAAACCAACTGGCAACTGGCGTACCGATTACCGAGTACCAACAGGAGGAAATACCCCTTAAACCTTCTCATCTTAATTCATAAATATGTTTAAAATTATAGTTGGCTGCTTAATTAATGTTAGTAAAAATACAAGATAAAGTTTCAAAAATTCAGTTAAAAGTGGTACTCAAAAAAATAAATAAATAAATAAAAATACTAATAATAAACAAAAGTAAATGCAAAATAAAAGAATTTAAAGTTAAGTTTAAATTCGGTACAATTAGGGACCAGTTGTGGATGCCATAACTATTGTAAAAAGTAAACAGAGTAGTATTCATAGTGATGTGAAACAAATGAACTGAAAGGGTTATGCTGAACGGTGGAAGCCATGATGAATGATCTGAAAAGTAAATAATTATCCCCCAAAAAAGGTCAAAATCAGAACCGATTTTTAGTTATTTTCGTTTTTATATTTTTATTTTTATATTTATGATTTTATTCCATGCTTTTATTTTCCTATACGAAACCAAGAAATCTTCTGGATGGCTGTAGAGAAAGAGAAAAGGAAAGGGCAGGGGGTAGAGTTATAAACAAACTAAAACTAATTCATTTCGAAGTTCGCATCAAAACGAAAGAGTGCTATGTCCGGCACAGAGCCTTTTCATCCTGGGTCAAAGTGAATTCTTTTAGCCACGAGGAATGAACTGAATCTTGAAAGTAAATAAAACGCGGGCGTTTTTTCGCATATAGTTGACGTATGGAGTGTTCAGATATTTTCTGTTTCGGAATGAATTAGATTGTTTGTGAACGGATGGCTCATGTTGGGATTTTGCTCAAATTGGAGTTTCCAGCAGTCGACCTTATCGGCAAGGAAACCGCCATGCTGTTTTACCACCTTATTATTTCATAAAAGAGTCGGGAGTCGGATTTTTAAACGGACTCCTTAAAAAATGTTGTATTTCGAATCCCAGACTTCCCTTTTCTGGTTCATACTGTGTTTTATTTAGCTGGATTCATCTTACAAAAAGGGAAAAGTACCCTCGATTAGCAACTGATTTAATAACAGTTCCGTTGATAATTGTTTTGTCTAATGTTTCAAGGATAGACGACCCCATAAGAGAGCAATGTGCAATCTGTTATGCGGGAAACAGGACGTATTTTCTACACATTTTGCAACTGCCCACAGATTCTAGTTTTGATGAATTTATAACTATTATTTTATCTAGACCAGAATGTTCCAAATCTTTCGACCTTAGGGTCATACTGTTTACTCCAGTAAGTACCGAGGGCCAAAACCGTTTTCATTTTTCTGTCATTATCTATAATTTCTAGACCAGTCGCCGAGTACGCATACGCTTGTTAACTACAAACTATTGTCAGTGAAAAATCACAATCACATAAATCACATTAATATTCTTTTTTGCAAGTGGACACCCCGCGGTTAATTTAGCTTTTCCATTCCTGGGGGATTTTCAGGATAAAAAATCATATGTTTGATTCAGGATATATACATTCCAAACATCGACATGCATACATATGCGACACTCTTTACCCTAACATAACTACCGAGGGTAACCGCGGATGTTCACTAGTTTATAATCATAGTGGATTCATTTCAATTATTCGTTAGTTGTTATGCTTAAGTTAAATTTTCTGCATATTATGCTTGTCATTAAGCTTTATCTAGTAAGTCGCTAAAAACCGAGTTGATATCCAACTTTTACAGCAACAATAAGCTATTCGCTGTCGCGGGTCGGATTGATGACACTGGCGGGCCGTAATTTGGAGACCCCTGATCTAGACTCATTTTCTGTAATGCCAGCAGTTTTCAAACTGTGGGACTGACTTCCATCAGAGACGACGTGAAAAATTTAAAGGGAGTGGCATAACATGTTCGAATATTTCAAAGTGTCTTGCTTCAATCAGAAAAAAAAAGACTGAAATCTTTTTTCATTATTAGATATAAAAATGATAACATGCATGCAAATGCAGTAGTTATTTCGGTAAATATTTTTTTCTATCCGAAAAAATTTATTATTAGCACTTGAGATCCTTTTTAAGTATAATAATATTTAAATGGAATAATTGTAAATACAAATATTATAGTAAATAAACTTAACATCACTTAAACATCACTTTTTTATTCCATGTTTCCTTTATTTTCTTCTTCCATATTTAATTGTTTCACAACAAAATTCTACTTGACGTTATAATAAGAGCGTCAGATCTGTTAA
Source organism: Caerostris extrusa (assembly GCA_021605095.1). Taxonomy (NCBI): domain Eukaryota; kingdom Metazoa; phylum Arthropoda; class Arachnida; order Araneae; family Araneidae; genus Caerostris; species Caerostris extrusa. The sequence continues at coordinate 2,348 of BPLR01014776.1, read as the reverse complement.
TTCTCAAAATAATAAACTTTTACTTTATAACTCAAATATTACAACTTTATTTTAAATAATACATCTCAAAAGAAGGTAAATAAAATAGAAACTTTCAAATTATATTTTTTTTTTTACACGGATAAATCATTTGACAATAAATTGTTGTTAATAAATAAGTCGATTTATTGCAAGTTATAAAAAAAAAATATTTCTTTAGAAAAACTTTTCAATTTTTTTGAAAAAGATATCATGGATTATAAAAAAAATAAAGCTAATACAACAATAGTAATGAAAAGAACTTGTATTATTTTTTTTCTTATTAAGAGTAACATAGACGTAAAATGCCAGAGTAGCTTGAATAAACATATTTATTTTCTTATTAAATGTTCTTCTTGTTACAAAATGTTATAAATTTTGAATTATATTTAAATAAAAGTGCAAGTTTGTATTTGAAGGATTTCAAAGAGGGGCTATGTTTCATTTATTCTCATTTTAGATTTATTAATTTGCCATAAAAGTTAACTATAATTTTTCATGCTTATGTTCAGAAAAATTTTAATTATGTTTATAAATATTCAAAATAATGCTCATTTATAACTTCTGAAATATGAGCATCAAAAATAAAATTTTAATAATAAAAAAAACAATATTTAAATAAGTTAAAATAAAATCAAAATAACCTATATTTAATTAGAATTAACATTGAGGAGATTTCTGCATATCATGTTGAAAATTGATTTCTTTAAATTATATGCATATCTTAAAATCATTAATAGTTAGTAACAACACTAGTTGAGAAAGGGCAAAATTTGATGAAGGAGAATGCACCATTAACTTCGTAGAATTGAATTAAATTATTGAACCTGGAGAAACTTAAATATTTTATGTTTAAAGAAGACTCTTTTTATTTTAGAATGCTTTTGGCCCGAATTATAATTCATTTATCTATTTATTATTAAAGAGTAATTGTATTTAGTATTGCTTTTTATTTATTTATTTCTTTTTTTGTGTGTGTGTGTGTGTGTATGTGTGTAAAATCCACTGTTATTTTGCGATTCTAATTTACAGCTATATACTGTAAAAATTCATAGTACATATATACGATGTACGATACGATATGTACGATATTCTTACATTAATAAAAATCTTCTCAATTGTATTTCAGTTTTATTTTGAGCTAGTCCTAAACAATATCGGAATATCAAGAATAAACATGCAAAATCTTTAAAATCTTTAAAACGGATAATTATAAATTAATTATTCATTTTATCGCTTCTCTTCTAGTACAGGCAATATACTGAAATAAAATTATTATAATTATGAAAATTGAATCCTTTTAAATATAAAAACTCACTGTCACGTGAAACACCCAATAGTAATTATTAGCAACGTTAAAAAAAAAAAAAAAGTTTCCCGCGACCTTCGAATTTCTTTTAACAGAAAAGGAAGAAGTTGTTGAAAATAATTTGACAGACAAATTAAAAAAAATAAAAAAAAGGTGAACTTCCTGTTCGGTCAGAGAAAGAAAAAAAAAAAAAAAAAAAAATCATTGCAATGGTTTCTGGCGACTTTGGTGCACTCGCAAAAGAAGATGGTGGAATGAAAAGAAAACAAAATCAAACACGAAAGTTTTAAAACTAACTTTGTTGAATATCTGGAACAGGGGTCTCCAAACTACGGCCCGCGGGCCAAATCCGGCCCGCCAGTGTCATCAATCCGGCCCGTGACAGCGAATAGCTTATTGTTGCTGTAAGAAGTTGATAAAAAAACACGCAATGATAATAACTCGGTTTTATTGACTTGCTAGGTAAAACTTAATGACAAGCATAATACGCAGAAAATTTAACTTAAGCATTGTTACGTCGAAAAAACCCGGGTCCCCCCTGCATAGGGAAGTCAACGCCATATGTCCAGAAAAACATCCTGTTTGTAAGGGTGTCTAGCAGGGGGTAGAAAGTGACGGGAGAGGGAGAGAAAGAATGAAAATAGAGGAGTTGAACAACGGTGACCAAAGAGAAAAGGTCGTGTGGCAGTGCATCTGAGTTTGATGGCTGCATAAATAAAAGAGTTGAACTTCTGCAAATCAAAGAGAAAGGTTGTGTGGCAGTCCCATCCCTCGAGTGATGGCTGCATAAATAAATGAGTTCAATAAGTGTAATCCCAGAAAGAGGTTGTGTGGTCAATTCCCTTTCGAGTTTGATGGCTGCCTAAATAAAGGAGAGATTAATATACAGTCCACTTCCATTTATTCGTGTAAAATGTCGAATATTATTTGAGTTTATTTTTGTGTGAGCGAGCTATCGAACAAGCATAACAACTAACAAATAATTGAAATGAATTCCATTAACATGCAAACTAGTGAACAT
>BPLR01014775.1:0-33570 GCA_021605095.1 Caerostris extrusa | reverse complement strand
GGTCGGCCGTTTCGGAGGAGTTTGGCAACAAACACTGTGACACGAATTTTATATATTAGATTAAGAAATGTGTATTATTTTCTAAGATTTCAAGTATAGAAATGTTAGAAAATTTAACATCTGTAACTCTAATAAAGTCTGTCTTATATATTTTTTAATAATTAATTATATATGACAAATAATAAAAATAAGCAAAAATATAAAATATAGCACTCATTTTTGAGTTGTCTATTCAATCTACAAATTTTCAATTGAATAATTTTTTTATCCCTTTTTGTACTGCAATTCTTTGAAATGATTGGACAAGTTCCACAAGCATAAAGCATCTCACGAAATTCTCAAAAGACGGCGGACAAAAATGGAATCATCATTTCCGGTTCACCCACGACTGATATCGGCACTTAGTCTTCTTCCCGACTGAAAAATCGACAATTCACTCCCCCCTTCTCGACCCACCGCGCAAACGATTTTTCAACGGGTCACAATGGTCTCTGGCGCATGAAAAATCACCCGCCAGAATGGACGCCTTTGAAAATTAAGGGTTCGGAAAAGTTCCAGGAAGTTAGAATGCGGCTTGAAACCCGGGGCCGCAGATTCCAATTGTTTTCCTGTTGCCACAATAAAACGAAGGAACGCATCGAGTTATCATAAATAGGAAGCTATCGACCGGCCTTCAACCGATGCTCTAATGATTCTTAATTCTCTTTTCGAACACCGTTGAAAAGATAATGTTAATACTTGGTTGAAAAATATCGATGCTTTTCACGGAAGCCTGCGCCATCTGTTCAGATCCGATCATCGAACGTGTCCCTTTTTCTTTGCACTGTGAGTGACGTGTTTTTCGGTAGATGGTCAATTCGTTCTTTGTTCACCGGTATATTTATAGCAATAGATAAGATATTCTCTTTCGATAAACAATAATAGATGTCTTTCTCCGAGGGCAATCTATTCGTTCTATCAAGATAATGCGTAAACAAATTGTCTAGGAAAAGATAGGTTGACGAAATGTATTGGAATTTCCTTTTTCTAAAATATTTATTTTAATATCCATTTCATTAGAACCCTAATTTCAATGCTGTTTTATTCATCAATAATTAAACAAAGACATAATGCTCCGTTTGTGAAAAGAATACTTTGTATCTGGTTTAATAACATAATAGAAATGATAATCATTTTAACATTATATAAAAGAATTGTGTGTTATTTTCGAAGAATTCAAGAATGGAAATGTTAGCAATTTAACATTATATTAATAATTGCGTATTATTTTTTAACAATTCAAGTAAATTTATAACTGTTTATAATAAGCATTATTAATTGCTGTTAAGACGAAAATATATTTCAAAATGATTTTCATATTCAATAAAAATTATATATTTTATTTATTATATTTATGAAGAATGATAAAAATTTCTAGAAATTATTTTCATAAGATCAATATAAAAACTATTATTACTATTATTATATTATCGTTATATCATAATCATTATCATGTGATCATTATATATATTATTATAATAATTATTATATTATTATTATTAAGATTTCATCAAGACTCAACATTTTTTTCTTTTTCAAATATATCCGAACAGTCTTATATTTCTTTAATAATTTATTATTTGCGATTGATATAAAAAATAAAGCAAATTATAAAATAATGTACCATTTTGGTTTCCTTTATTCATCCCACAGATTTTTCAATTAAATGTTTTTAACTTTTTCACTGCAATTCTTTGAAATGATTGGCCAAGTTCACACATACAAAGCATCTCCACTAAATTTTCAAAAGACTGTGGACAAAAATGGAGTCTCACTTCTGGTTCACCCACAACTGAAGTATCGGCACTTAGTCTTCTTCCCCCATGGAAAAAGTCGACAATTTACTCCCACCCCTACTCGACCCACGATCCAAACGATTTTCAACGGTCCCACAAATGGTCTCTGGCACATTAAAATCACCCGCCAGAATGGATGCCTTTAAAAATTAAGGGGTTCGGAAGAGTGCCCGTCCCACGAAGTTAAATGCGCTGACAAACGCCGAGCCGCCGATCCAATCGTTTCCTGTTGCCACAATAAAAACGAAGGAATGCATCGAGTTATCATAAATAGGAAGCTATCGACCAGCCTTTTTAACCGATGCTCTAATGAAGTTTCTTAATTCCCTTTTCGAACACCGATTGAAAGACTAATGTTAATACTTGGTTGAAAATATCGATGCGTTTCACGGAAGACTGCGCTGTTCGAATCCTGATCATCGAGACGTGTTCCTTTTCTTTGCACTGTGAGTGACGTGTTTTTCGGTAGATGGCTTCAATTCGTTCTTTGTTCACCGGTATATTTATAGCAATAGATAAGATATTCTCTTTCGATAAGCAATAATAGATGTCTTTCTCCGAGGGCTTCTATTCGTTCTATCAAGATAACGCCTAAACAAAATTTGTCTGGGAAAGATAGGTTTGAGAAATGTATTGGATTTCCTTTAGTAAAATATTTATTTTAATACCGATTTCATTTGAACCCTAATTTCAATGCTCTGTTCAGCGCTAATTGCTTTCCAAACGAAAGACTACCATTATCTGTTTTGTAAAAGAATATTTGTGCATTAATTTTGTAACATAATAGAAATACTTAACAATTTACTAACACATTATATATTACAAGAATCAGTGTATTAAATTTTAACATGGGGAATTCAAGAGTATAGAAATGTTAACAATTCAACATTATATTAAAAAGTTGTATATTATTTTCTCTAAGAATCTCATTTGATATTAAGAAGAGGTTTTAGAAGTAATTTAAACATATATATTAAGAGTGTGTATGAGCATTTTCTAGATGACAGCATATTAGCAAATGTTAACACTTTGGCAATTATAGTAAGATATGTAGCATTTTATAAGAATTCAAAAGTCACAGTAAATATTATTATCAATTTACAGACATTTTGACTAAGTGTGATTATTTATTTTTTAAAGATTCAAGTATAGCAATGTTAACCATATGATATTGTGTGTTATTTTCTAAATTTAATCAAGGACAAAATTAGCAATTTAACATTATATTAAGAACGATTTATTATTTTCTTACGAATTCATGTAATGTTAACAATCTAACGTTATATTTAGAGGTGCGTATTGTTTTCTAACAATTTTAAGTATAGAAATGTTAACAATTTAACATTTATACTAAGAATCATAACAGTCTTATATTTTTACTACAATTACTTTGTAGATTAATATCGCAATAAAGCAATTTGTAAAATCAGTGCGCAACCTTTGGTTTCCTATTCATTTTCGCGCAAATCTTCAATTAAATCATGTTTTCACTTTATTGTCAATCTTTGAAATGATTGACAACTTCCACCACATATTAAACATTCAACGAAATTCTCACAGACGATGGACAAAAATGGAATCATCGTCTTCCGGTTTCACCCACAACTGACTAAGTGCGTTTCCTTAGATCATGCTACACGAAGACACCAATACCTCCGAAATCGCTTACTAACCCTTACCAACCAAATGATTTTCAATGCATCCCACAAGCTGAGTCTACTGAGCGTCATTAAGAAAATGCTACTCCTCGCCAGAACGGACGCCTTTTCGATATAGGTGCCTGAGAGTTTCGACGAAGTTAAATGCGGCTTGAAACCCGTCTGGCAGATTCAGAATTGTTTTCCTGTTGCCACAATAAAACGAAGGGAACGCATCAGGAGTGCGTCATAAATAGGAAGCTATCGACCGGCGCCGCGATGCTTTAGTGAAGATTCTTAATTCCTTTTTCGGACACCGTTGAAGAGATAATGTTAATACTTGGTTGAGAAAATATCGGTGCACGCGTTTTCACGGGAAGACTGCGCCGTTCGTCTGACCTCATCCGAACGTGTTCCGCTTTTCGCTTTTGCACTGTGAGTGACGTGTTTTCCGGTTGGATGGTCGATCTACGATTCTATTAGCTGATGCGGGCTGGTATATTTATAGCAATAGATAAGATATTCTCTTCGATAAAACAATAATAGATGTCAACTTTCTCCGAGCTCTTCTATATTCAGTTTCTATCAAGATAACATGCTGCGAAACAAACTGTCTCAGGAAAGATAGGTTTGCGAAGCAATGTGCTGGATTTCCTTTTGTAAAAATATTTATTTTATTGTACCGCAATTTCAATTCAGATCCTAATTTCAAACGCGGTTTTCATTCATCAACAAATAAACAAGGGACTCAAATCTCTGTTTGTAAAAGAGTACTTTGCCATATTCATTTTTCTAACCTAACTACTAACATAATAGAGCTTCTTGATAATAATTCCTAACATTATATTAAGAATTGTGCATTAATTTCTAAGCAAATTCAAGTATACAGATGTTAACAATTTAATGAGTACTATTAAGAATTGTATATTATTTTCTATGAAATCAGTATAGAAATGCTAATAATTTAATGTTATATTAAGAATGGTGTATTATTTTCTACAATAATGATAACAATTGTTTTTCTTAATATAATGTTAACAATTAAAAATATATACTAAGTATTGTGTATTATTTTCTAACAATTAAAGAAAGTAGAAGTATGTTATCAATTTAACATTTTATTAAATCATGGGAGCTTGTCTTAAATTTTTAATAGTGTTAATTTATATGTGATTAATATCAAATTAAAATTATAAAATAGTGCATTTTTTGTTTTATATTCATTCTACAAATCTTCAATTAAAATGACGGAAAATCTTTTCACTTTTTCACTGCAATTATTTGAAATGAGTTGAACAAATTCCAGCACAAACACAAAAAGCATCTCACAAAATTCTCAAGAAGAGCATGAAGAAAGATGCCAGATCATCACTTCCGGCTCAACCACGACTGATATCGAAGCGCTTTCAGTGCTTCTTCGCGGAAAATCGGACCGATCCGCCCCCTCTGCATCGACGCACCCACCAAACGATTGAAAACTCACGTAAGCAGGGTCACAATGGTATCCTGGTGCTTTAAAAGAATCACCCGCCAGATGAAAATTAAGGGCTCGGAAAAGTTCCAGTGGAAGTTATAAATGCGGCTTCTTGAAACCTGGGCCCTGCAGATAGGGAATTGTTTTCCTGTTGCCACAATAAATCGAAGGAACGCATCTGGAGTCTAACAAAAATGGAGCTATCGGACCGGCCTTCCAACCGGTTGCTTTTTAATGGAGATGTTAACCCCTTTTCAGGAACACCGTTGAAAAGATAATTTTAATACTTGGTCGAAAATATCAGATGCGTTTTCTTCGGAAGACTGCACTCGGGTTCAGGGAGTCAGATCGTCGGAGCGTGTTCTTTGCTTTGCAACGTGAGCGACGTGTTTTTCAGTGGGATGGTCGAATTTCGATTCATTTTGCTCCTCTGTTGCTATCTTTATAGCAATAGATAAGATATTCTCTCTTTCGATAAACAATAATAGATGTCTGCTTTCTCCGAGGGGCATCTGTCGTTCTCTAAAGATCTGAAATCGCAGTGAAACTCAAAATTGTCTACAGGAGAAGATAAGTTGACGAAATGTATTGGAATTTCCTTTTGACAGAATATCATTTTATTTTATTATCCATCACATTCATCGAACCTACTAATTTCAATGCTAGTTTATTTCATCAATTATTAACACAAAGGAGCTTTAAATTCTATTTCTATAAGAATATTTTGAATTCTATTTCTAATAGAATGTTTGTGCATTAATTTCCTAACACCCTAGCATAATAGAAATGTTAACAAACTTTTTAACAAATTATATTAAGAATAGAGTATTGTCTGTCAAAAGATTCAAGTGAAAATGTTCACTTGAACTAAACATTATATTAAAAATTTGTGCATTATTTTATGAGAATATAAAGTATATTTATGTGTTAGACAGTTTTACTGTTATTTAAAAATAATATACTAAATGTAACACGAAAGCGTTCCTACTGATGGTTTTGAGTATGCATGTCTTAACTGGAAGCTTTATAATAAACAATAAATAATGATGGTATACCAAACAAAAAACCTTTTAAATTTTTCTATAAAAATAAAAGGCCAATAAAAATCTCGACATTTTCTTCTTTCTTATACAATTTTTATATTTCTAAAGAAACCATGAAGAATGATAAAAATTTGTAGAAATTTATTTTCAAAAGATCAACATAAAAGATTATTATTATTATTATTATTGTGTATTATCACATTTTAGGTCTGTCAGCATAGACCAATATTGTATCCATATATTTTATCTTTATGCTTTTCAAATAAAATCCAAACTATCTTTTCCACATTTTGCTTTAATAACTGGGCCTTTATGCAAGCTAACTGGAAACCATGAAACAGACAAATTATAAGAGAGCTAAAAGCGCGTTTCCTGTTCGTCAAACCGCATGATTCTTCAATTAAACTCAAATTTTGTTGCCTATACTGGCAATTCTTTAAAAATGATTTGACAAGTTCGCATTTTCGCAGAAATTCTCAAAAGACGATGGACAAAAATGGAATCATCTGCTTCCGTTTCACCCATGGAAGCTTATATCGTACGCATAGTCTTCTTCTACCGAAAATCGGCCGGGTCATGCACTCTACCCGCGACTCCACTCCACCAAACGATTTGCCAAACGGGTCCCACAGTGTGCACTCTCTAGCGCCAAATCTCACCCGCCAGAAATGGACGCCTCTTTGAAAATTAAGGGGTTCATGGAAAGGACTCCACTGAAGTTAAATGCGGCTTGAAACTCGGAGCTGCAGGTTCGGAATCTGTTTTCCTGTTGCCACAATAAAAACGAAGGGAAAACGCATCGGAAGCTAGAAATAGGCGAGCTACCGACCGGCCTTCCAACCGATAAACGCCTTTTCAATTGAAGATCTCCTAATTCCACTCGGACACTGCTGAAAAAGATAATGTTAATACTTGGTTGAAATATCGATGCGCATGATTTCACCACGGAAGAATGAGCTGGTAGAATCTACACATCGAACGTGATGACAAACGTGTTTTTCAAGTGGATCAAGGAAGGTCAATTGGTACTTTTCTTTGTTTCGCCGGAATGTTTAACAGTCGATAGAATGAGATATTCTCTATCTGATGATACAATAGTACAGATGTCTTCTTTCATACTCCACAAGTTTTCTATTTATTCTATCCAGATAATGTGCAAACAAATTATCTGGGAAAGATAGGTCTACGAAATGTATTAGGGTTCCCTTTTTGTAAAAATATTTATTTTTATTACAGATTTCATTCGAGACTCCAATTTCAATGTTGTTTTTTTCATCAATAATTAAACAAAGACTTAATTCTTTATTTCAAAAGAATACTTTGTGCATTAGTTTTCTGCCAGCCTTATATAATGAAAATGTTAACAATTTAACATTATTCTAAGAATTGTGTATTATTTTTTAAGAATTCAAGTATAGAAATGTTAACAATTTAATGTTATATTTGGAAATTGTGCATGATTTTCTAAGAATTTAAGTATATTTATTACTATTTATAATAAACCTTATTAATTATGTCGTAGATGAAAATATATTTTCAAAAAGAAATAGTTTTCATATTCAATAAAAATTATATAATTTATTTTTTATATTTTAAAAAACATGAAGAAGGATAAAAATTTGTAGAAATTATTTTCATAAGATCAATATGAAAAAGATTGCTATTAATATATTATCATGATAATGAATAATTATATTATCATTAAATTATAATCACATATCAATCTTTTTTATATTAATATAATAATTATGATTATTATAATTATTAAGATTTTATATGATCAACTTTTCCTTTCTTTTTCAAATAAATCCAGACTATCTTATATTTTTAATAATTAATTATATGTGATTAATATCAAACTTAAAGCAAAAATATAAAATAGTGCACCATTTTTATTTTCTGTTCAATCCACAAATCTCGAATTAAATAATTTTTTCACTTTTTTACAGTAAATCTTAAAATCATTGGACAAGTTCCACCATAAAACATTTCACAAATTCTTAAAAGATAATGGACAAAAATGGAATCATCTCTTAAGGTTCACCCACAACCGATATCGGCACTTAGTCTTCTTCCCCACTGAAAATCGGCAATTTCCCCCAATACAAATTCTATACTTTATTTATTATATTTAAAATGAAACTATGAAGAATGATAAAAATTGTAGAAATTATTTTCCATAAGATCAATATAAAAAGATTATTATTATTATTATGTTATCATGTTAATGTATAATTATATTAACATTGCATTATAATCAGTATTATGTGATATTTTTTATAATAATAATTATTATTCTTATTATAAGAACAAGATTTTGCATAAGATCAACGTTTTCTTTCTTTTCCAAATAAATCCAAACTATCTTACATTTTTATAAATAATTAATATCCAAAACTAAAGCAATTATAGAATCGTGTATCATTTCTGTTTTCTATTCAATCCACAAATCTTCAATTAAATCAATTTTCACTTTTTCACTGCAATTCTTTGAAATGATTGGACAAGTTCCAAACATATAAAACATTTTGTAAAATTCTCAAAGACGATGGACAAAAATGGAATCATCACTTCATGTTCACCCAAACTGATATCGGCGCTTAGTCTTCTTTCCTTCGGAAAAATCGACAATTCACTGCCCCCCTCCCCCTCCCTGCTCGACCCACCACCAAACGATTTTCAACGGGTCCCACAATGGTCTCTAGCGTATTAAAATCACCCGTCAGAATGGGCGCATTTGAAAATTAAGGGTTCGGAAAAGTTCCACGAAGTTAAATGCGGCTTGAAACCCGTTCAGTGTTGGGCCGCAGATTCGAATTTTTTCTGTTGCCACAATAGAATGAAAGAACGCATCCGATTATCATAAATAGAAGCTATCGACCGGCCTTCCAACCGATGCTTTAATGAAGATCCTTAATTCCCTTTTCGAACACCGTTGAAAAGATAATGTTAATACTTGTTGGAAAATATCGATGCGTTTTCATGGAAGACCGAACTGAATCTCATAATCGAACGTGTTCCTTTTCTTTGCACTGTGAGTGACGTGTTTTCAGTGGATGGTCAATTCATTCTTTGTTCACTGGTATATTTTTAGCAATAGATAAGATATTCTCTTTCGATAAGCAATAATAGATGTCTTTTTCCGAGGGCTTCTATTCAGCCTATCAAGATAATGCGTAAACAAATTGTCTAGGAAAGATCGGTTTACGAAATGTATTGGATTTCCTTTTTTGTAAAATATTTATTTTATTACCGATTTCAATAGAACCCTTATTTCAATGCTGTTTTATTAATCATTATTTAAACAAAGACTTAATTCTCTGTTTGTGAAATAATGCTTTGTGCATTAATTTTCTAACAGTCTAACATAATAGAAATGTTTACCAATTTAACATTACATTAAGAATTGTGAATCATTTTCTAAGATTTCAAGTATAAAAAGGTTAACAATTTAACATTAAATTGAAAGTTAACAATTTGTATTAATAATTTTTTTTTTAAGAATTCAAGTTTTTAGCAATTTAATATTGTAATTTTGTACTATTTTCTAGTATTTAGTATTATATTAAGAATTGTCGATTATTTTCAAAGAATTATTTAACATTATATTTAAAATTATATTAGGAATTGTGCGTTATCTTCTAAGAATTCCAAGTATTGAAATGTTAACAATTCAACATTTTATTAAGAATTGTGTATTATTTTTTAAGAAATCAAGTATAGAAATGTTAACAATTAAACATTAAGATTTTTTGTATTTTCTAAGAATTCAAGTGTAGAAATGTTAACAATTTAACATCATATTAAGAATTGAGTATTTTTTCTAAGGATTCAAGTATAGAAATGTTAACATTATATTAAGAATGGCGCATTAGTTTCTAAGAATTCAAGTGTATGTATTTGTTAGGTTGTTTTTCCTTAATTTAAAATTGAAATAAATAGTTTATATTTAATATTAACATTAAAAGAAGGAAAAATATTATACTTAAATCAAGGGAAAGAACAAGGAAGTATAAAATCACAATACGATTAAATATAATTTCACATAATATTTTGATGTTCTATGAGGATTCAAATTACACGATTAACTGCAAATATCTATCAGGCAGAAATAGATAAAAGTAAATGCATAAACCCATAAAGAAATAAAATCAGTTTTTAAAAAGAAATCTTCCTTTTTAAAATATTAAACCGGGTTGGGGATTTTTCAATGGATATTCTTAATTTCCTTTTGACCAATGGAATAGACAATCTTAATACTTGATTTAAAATACCAATCATCATCAAAAAAAGTTAAGACATTCTTTTCCGTAAATAACAATCGATGTTTTGAAATTTTTTAATTAATACATTAATCACTTTAATACAATACATATATAAGTTATCTACGAAAGGCAGATGCACAAAATGAAATAATTTCTATATATAGATAGTTTGTTTACGATATCTACTTTAATAGAAAGTTAATCTCCATACTACTTCAAGCATCATAAACCAGTACATTAAAATGTTTGGAAAATGTACAGCTACACATATGTGATAGATTAATTTACAACTTTTCAAGTTAGTGTATTAACATTTGAAGATACAGAAATTGTATCATATATGTACAAGTATCATGTAATGTTGAAAATATAAGATTTTCAATGTTCCTTTCTTGAGAATTTAGAAAAATATGAACTTAAATTTCTCACTATGAAAAAAAAAAAACCATCTGTAAGATAATTTTTATTAATTCTGTCGTCAACTATAGATGGCGCAGCAAGCGCTGTCTTAATAACTGAAATATACTACGGGGCCGACAGACTGAAGGACAAGTTAGTTTGTTTACGACGACAGCGGTGGCTATGGAAAATGTATGTATAATAAAAAAGTATCTTGTTTGTTGTTTTGTGTGTTTAGTCGTCTAAAACCAGACAAAGTGAAAAATACCAGACAACACATCTATAGAGATAGCAACAGTATATATGAACATATGGTAATTGAAGATTGAGACACATCACAAATAAAGTGTGCAAGAGCTCATTCCATTAGGATAGGATTATATTATTAAATTAACTCGCCGCCAGAGCACTTTTCGAAACCGAAACCAAAACCAAAAGCACGAGTGTTGCCAAATGCTCTCGCATAACTTCTGATGAATTGTCAGAGAAAGCTCTGTAAGTAGACAGCACTGTGAATACTGCTGAGAAGATTTAATACTCATTACAAGCACTTCGCCTGAACAGTAATGCTTTTATTAGTTTCTCTCTTCATATTTTAACTGAAATTATTTTTGAATTTTATATGACTGGATGATTATGGTTTTACTGCCGTGATATTAATTAATGCTGGAACAATAATAAATATTTATCAGAATAAATAACAAGTTCTTGATAACTATTAGGAAAGATATGAACAAAGCATCATTTACTGCATATATATATTACAGAACAATATCGATTGATTTATATAATTGCTACAATATACAATATATACCAAACATTATTTTTTTTACTAAAATTCTAATTACTAATTTCATAACATTTAACCATATTTTAATAACACAGTAAAATACAAAATAAATAAATAAATAACAATAAAATAAAAGATATATCACCTAGGAACTTATTTAACACAAGGAGAAAATAAATACATTACTTATACAAACACATCAAAGAACTCTAGCTAACTCTTTACATATTGCTTATTGGCGTGAAGGGGAAATTCCCCTTGATACAGATGGCTTAATGCCAACTTGTACCGTTTGTTAAAATAATATAATTATTTTCGTAAAACCATAATCACATTGGAACTAATTTAACACATGAAGAAAACGAATACACTACATGTTGATGCACAAACATATCAAAGAACGATAGCTAAATCTTTACATTCCACACAGGTTAAAAAGGGAAATTCCCTCTGATTCAGCTGGCTTCAAGCCAACTTGTTCTATTCGTTATAATAATATAATTCTTTTTTTTTTTTTTTTTTCGTTTTAAATTTACGTGAATGTTTTCTATGCCCTAATGAATTAAGTAAATTAAAAATTGACAAATAGCACTATAACAGTAAATTAAAATGATATACAACCGATTGTTTTTCTCTTGTCTGAAAATTACCGAACAACCGCAACTGTACCGACAGTGATCTATCCCAGAATTCAACACAAGACAAAAATATGCCCTCTTAACCGTCACCATTCGCATCGCATGAATAAGACAAAGAAGAAAAAAACTTTTTGCTTCCCCAATAAAGACAAACGCCTCCAAGACTTTCAAGAATCCTTCCTTCGTAACGAAGAATCATTGCTGAAACTCCAGCGAGGACTCATTTGGGCTTTTATTCGATGTGTGTAAGCCTGCAGTCAGCCAGGCTCACCGGTAACAAGGAAGCACAGTTACAGTGAAGAGGGAGTCTGTGTTCATTACATCAGTAAATGACCGCTGTCTCCCTGGCCTGGAGGTGACTTTGAGAGCGAGGGGGGCAAGTTGTTGGTGTTTCATTAGTGATGAGATAGGGTTGGCTGCTTTTCCCTGGAATACATTTGAGGGTTGCTTTTCGTTCCCTGGAATTTCTTGAGTGTCTGTTAACGTCATTCGGTTGAAGTTAATTGAAAGGATTATTTATTTAAAGCATCCCATGAAGCAAAACAATTATGAAGTGTTGACGCAAAAATTTAATTATGAATGGTAATTTAAGTGGTTAGATCAATTGAATAGTAGTAGAAATATTTGAATATTTAATGAATGCAGTGATTATGGGGCTTATTTTTGGAATTGGGATTATTGAAAGCTTGAATATTCATGTTTATCATTGAAAAATACGAGAAATGGTGAATTTAATTAGCTCTATAACTATATTCGTAATTTCTATTTACAATAAAATATAAAACTTATTAAGAGAATACTTAAAGTTTATTTTGTTTGCTCAAAATATATTTTTTTTTACTCAGTAATCAATCTTTTAATATACCATATTAAAATTTGAAATCTTCGTTCTATTGCTAACGGGAAGAAGGATTGTTTTGGCCCGATGGCCGAGTAACTAGCGCTCGGTGTCACAGGTTTCGGGTACGAGTCCCGGTGGTGCCATGGATGTTTTTATAGTTACTTGCTCAATTAATCGCGACATTTCAAAAATCGCAGGAAACAGTTTTAGCGTCTCCCAAAGCCAAACGTAACTCGCACACCAATGAATATTTTGACGTCAAATTCCACACAGGTGACAAGGACAGTACCAGAAACCTAAAAAAAAAAAAAAAAAAAAAAAAAAATAAATATTGAAATTCCATAAGCCCCGGGAATTTTAAAATGAAAATTGGTCTTATTTTTAGGACGCAGAAGTACATGGATAATATAAATACACTACATGTTGCTGTACAAATATACCACAGATCTCTAACTAGCTCTTTACACGTTGCTCCACATTGGAGAAAATGGGAAATTCCCTTTGATTCAGCTGACTTGATGCCAACTAGTTCTATTCGTTATAGTAATATATTTTTTTTATCGTTTTAAATTCACTTGGAACATTTTTACACATACCGCATTACCGCATTTTACATTAAGTAAATTAAAATTAAAAAATAGCATTATAACTGTAAGATAAAAATAATATATAAACCGTGTTTTTCTCTTTCAGTCTAAAATTACCAAACAATCGCAACGGAATGCCACTCTGCCGACATTGATCTATTCCAGAATGCAACACAGGAACAAAAATGTGCCCTCTTAACTGTCACCATCCTCATCGCATGAATAAGACAAAAGAAAAACTTTTGCTTCCCAATAAAGACAAACGCCTCCAAGACTTTCAAGAATCCTCCTTCGTAACGACGAATCATTGCGGAAACTCCAGCGAGGACTCATTTGGGCTCTATTCGATGTGTAAGCCTGCAGGCAGCCAGACTTGCCGGTAACATGGAAGCACAGTTACAGTGAAGAGGAGTCTGTGTTCATTACACCAGTAAATGACCGCGGTCTCCTGGCCTGGAGGTGACTTTGAGAGGAGGGCAAGTTGTTGGTGTTTCATTAGTGATGAGATAGGGTTGGCTGCTTTTCCCTGGAATACATTTGAGGGTTGCTTTTCGTTCCCTGGAATTTCTTGAGTGTCTGTTAACGTCATTCGGTTGAAGTTAATTGAAAGGATTATTTATTTAAAGCATCCCATGAAGCAAAACAATTATGAAGTGTTGACGCAAAATTTAATTATGAATGGTAATTTAAGTGGTTAGATCAATTGAATAGTAGTAGAAATATTTGAATATTTAATGAATGCAGTGATTATGGGGCTTATTTTTGGAATTGGGATTATTGAAAGCTTGAATATTCATGTTTATCATTGAAAAATACGAGAAATGGTGAATTTAGTTAGCTCTATAACTATATTCGTAATTTCTATTTACAATAAAATATAAAAAATTATTAAGAGAATACTTAAAGTTTATTTTGTTTGCTCAAAATATATTTTTTTTTTACTCAGTAATCAATCTTTTAATATACCATATTAAAATTTGAAATCTTCGTTCTATTGCTAACGGGAAGAAGGATTGTTTTGGCCCGATGGCCGAGTAACTAGCGCTCGGTGTCACAGGTTTCGGGTACGAGTCCCGGTGGTGCCATGGATGTTTTTATAGTTACTTGCTCAATTAATCGCGACATTTCAAAAATCGCAGGAAACAGTTTTAGCGTCTCCCAAAGCCAAACGTAACTCGCACACTAATGAATATTTTGACGTCAAATTCCACACAGGTGACAAGGACAGTACCAGAAACCTAAAAAAAAAAAAAAAAAAAAAAAAAAATATTGAAATTCCATAAGCCCCGGGAATTTTAAAATGAAAATTGGTCTTATTTTTAGGACGCAGAAGTACATGGATAATATAAATACACTACATGTTGCTGTACAAATATACCACAGATCTCTAACTAGCTCTTTACACGTTGCTCCACATTGGAGAAAATGGGAAATTCCCTTTGATTCAGCTGACTTGATGCCAACTAGTTCTATTCGTTATAGTAATATATTTTTTTATCGTTTTAAATTCACTTGGAACATTTTTACACATACCGCATTACCGCATTTTACATTAAGTAAATTAAAATTAAAAAATAGCATTATAACTGTAAGATAAAAATAATATATAACCGTGTTTTTCTTTTCAGTCTAAAAATTACCAAACAATCGCAACGGAATGCCACTCTGCCGACATTGATCTATTCCAGAATGCAACACAGGAACAAAAAAATGTGCCCTCTTAACTGTCACCATCCTCATCGCATGAATAAGACAAAGAAAAACTTTTGCTTCCCCAATAAAGACAAACGCCTCCAAGACTTTCAAGAATCCTCCCTTCGTAACGACGAATCATTGCGGAAACTCCAGCGAGGACTCATTTGGGCTCTATTCGATGTGTAAGCCTGCAGGCAGCCAGACTTACCGGTAACATGGAAGCACAGTTACAGTGAAGAGGGAGTCTGTGTTCATTACACCAGTAAATGACCGCGGTCTCCTGGCCTGGAGGTAACTTTGAGAGCGAGGGGGCAAGTTGTTTGGTGTTTCATTAGTGGTGGGAAAGGGTTGGCTGCTTTCCCTGAATACATTTGAGGGTTGCTTTTCGTTCCATGGAATTTCTTGAGTGTGTGGGGTTAACGTCCTTTCTCGGTCGAAGTTAATTGAAAAGGATTATTTATTTAAAACATCCCATGAAGCAAAACAATTAGGAAGTGTTGGCGTAAAACTTAATTATAAATGGTAATTTAAACGGTTAGATCAATTGGATGGCTCTTGAAATATTTGAATATTTAATGAATGCCGTGATTATGGGCTAATTTTTGATTTTCGGATTAATGGAACCTTTGAATACTCATGTTTATCGTTGAAAAATAAGAGAATGGATGAATTTAATTAGTTCTATAACTATCTTTGTAATTTCCATTTACAATAAAATATAAGAAATGTTTAAATGATAAAAATTAAGTTTATTTTTGCTTACTCAAATTTTTTTACTCCTCAGTAATCGATCTTTTAATAAATGATATTTATGCAAATTATATTAAAATTTAAAATCTCCGCACTATTGTTATTAGGAAGAAGGATTGTTTTACGGTTAAGGATTGCTAACATCTAAGAGAAATAAAAAAATCCCATTTAAATTTTGACACTTATTATATCAGTATGTTAGGTCTTATTAACATGTGGGAACACACAAGAAGGAGTCAGAGGGCGGAATGACTAGTTGTTGGGGCCGCAGGTTTCAGGTACGAATCCCAGCGATGTAATGAATGTTTGTAGTGGTTCGAAACCACCCTAAACAGTAGGTTCTGATCTAATATGACTATTGGGGGATGACTGTTAACCCTATCCGGTAAAAAGGCAATATCTCCTGTCTCAAAATCTGCCTTTACGTAGACGGCCTTAGGGCCACCATAAGCTGTAGTACCAGAGAGTTAGTTCGGTTACTCAAGAAATAAAAGTTTTTAACTTTACACTTCCTAAATTTTGTCACATATTGAAACTTTTAATGCACTCTTTTAAATTCCATTGGAAATTTTTTTATGTCCTAATACATTAAATTTCTAAAATAGAATTATAACAGTAAATTATAATAATATATAACAATGTTTTTCTGTTTCAATCTGAAAATTACCGAACAATTGCAACGGAATTCCACTCTGCCGAGGCATTGATCTATCCAAGAATGCAACACAAGACAAAAATATGCCCTCTTAACTCTCACCATCCGCATCGCATGGATATGGTAAGAAGAAAACCTTTTTGCTTCCCCCAATACACACAAACGCCTCCAAGACTTTCGAGAATCCTTCCTTCGTAACGAAGAATCATTGCTGAAACTCCAGCGAGGACTCATTTGGGCTCTATTCGATGTGTGAGCCTGCAGGCAGCCAGACTCACCGGTAACAAGGAAGAACAGTTACAGTGAAGAGGAGTCTGTGTTCATTACATCAGTAAATGACCGCTGTCTTCCTGGCCTGGAGGCGACTTTGAGAGCGAGGGGGCAAGTTGTTGGTGTTTCATTAGTGATGAGAAAGGGGTTGGCTGCTTTTCCCTGGAATACATTTGAGGGTTGCTCTTTGTTACACGAATTTCTTGAGTGTGGGTTAACGTCATTCGGTCGAAGTTAATTTGAAAGGATTATTTATTTAAAGCATCCCATGAAGCAAAACAATTAGGAAGTGTTGGCGTAAAACTTAATTATAATTGGTAATTTAAGCGTTTAGATCATTATTGAATGGCACTAGAAATATTTGAATATTTAATGAATGCAGTGATTATGGGGCTTACTTTTTTGATTTTTGGATTAATGAAAGCTTGAATACTCATGTTTATCATTGAAAAATACGAGAAATGATGAATTTAGTTATTTTAATAATTATCTTTGTAATTTCAATTTACAATAAAATATAAAAAATGTTTAAATGATTACTTAAAGTTAATTTTGCTTAGTTAAAATGTTTTTTTTAACTCAGTAATCAATATTTTATTAAATCATATTTATGCAAATCTTATTAAAATTTGAAATATCCACACTATTGTTAGTAGTATGAAGAAGGATTGTTTTAAGATAAAGGATGTTAACATCTACGGGAAAAAAAAAATCCCATTTAAGTTTTGATCTTAATTATATTAGTACGTTAGGGTCATGATGGCCAGAGTGGCTAGCGTTCTGTCACTCGGTAACACAGGTTTCGGGTTCGAGTCCCGGCGGTGCTATGTATGTATGTATTAGTTCGAAATCCATTTTAAACCGTAGGTCCCTGTCTAATATGATCGTAGAGCGTTACGGCGGTAGTGTTACTCCACGTCCGTAGCTTATCTCCAAGTTACGCACGACTCCTGCAAAGTGCTAAGTGAATAATGTCGGTGCGGCGCTTGCCTTAAAGAATCAAAGACAACTGTGTAAACGTTTGTTAGCTTCATTATAACAAAAATTTTTTACTGTGTTAAGTTTCATTATTGGGTGATTATTATTGTGTGAAAAGTGGAAATTCAATTAGATTCGGCTGGCTTGATGCTAACTTGTACTGTTTGCTATGATAACTATTTTTCTTAAAAGCCAAAAAAAAACAAAAAAAAAACATATATCACATTAGAACTAATTTAATACATGAAGAAAACGAATGCAGTACATGTTGATGCACAAACATACCAAGGAACAATAGCTAACTCTTTACATGTTGCTCCGCGTTGAAGAAAAGGGGAAATTCCTCTGATTCAGTTGGCTTGATACCAACTTGAATCGTTTGTTATAATAATATAATAATTTTTCCGAAAAACATAAAAAATAAAGCATATATCACATTGGAACTAAATTAACACATGGAGAAATTAAATACATTACTTGGTAATGGACAAACATACCAAATAACGATAGCCAACTCTTTACATATTGCTCCTCATTAAAGAAAGGGAAATTCCCTTTGCTTCAACTAGCTTGATGCCAACTAATACCGTTTGTTAAAATAATATAATTTTTTTCATTAAAGCATATATCAAACTGGAACTAATTTAACATATGAAGATGAATACACTGCATGTTAATGCACCAACATACAAAGAATTCTAGATAGCAATTTACATTGCTCCGCATTGGCGAAAAGGAGAAATTCCCTTTGATTCTACTAGCTTGATGCCAACGTGTAACTTCGTTATAATAATATTTTTTTTTTTTGTTTTAAATTCATTTGGAACGTTTTTTTGCTGTAATACCTTAAGGAAAGGAAAGTTCTAAAATAGCATTACAACAGTAAATTAAAATAACATATAACCGACTTTTTTTCTTTTCAGTCTGAAAATTACCAAACAATCACCACGGAATCCTACTCTGCCTACATTGATCTATTCCAGAATGAAACACAGGACAAAAATAACTTAACCTTAACTGTCACCATCCGCATCGCATGAATAAGACAAAAGAAGAAAAACTTTTGCTTCCCCAATAAAGACAAACGCCTCCAAGACTTTCAAGAATCCTGCCTTCGTAACGAAGAATCATTGCTGAAACTCCAGCGAGGACTCATTTGAGCTCTATTCGATGTGTGAGCCTGCAGGCATCCAGATTCACCGGTAACAAGGAAGAACAATTACAGTGAAGAGGGAGTCTGTGTTCATTACACAGTAAATGACCGCTGTCTTCCTGGCCTGGAGATGCCTTTGAGAGCGAGGGGGCAAGTTGTTGGTGTTTCATTAGTGATGAGAAAGGGTTGGCTGGTTTTCCCTCGAATACATTTGAGGGTTGCTTTTCGTTCCCATGGAATTTCTTGAGTGTGGGTTAACGTCATTCGGTTGAAATTAATTGAAAGGAATATTTATTTAAAGCATCCCATGAAGCAAAACAATTAGGAAGTCTTGGCGTAAAACTTAATTATAAATGGTAATTTAAACGGTTAGATCAATTGAATGGCTCTTGAAATATTTGAATATTTAATGAATGCAGTGATTATGGGGCTTACTTTTATTTTCGGATTAATGAAAGCTTGAATACTCATGATTATCATTGAAAATACGAGAAATGATGAATTTAGTTATTTTAATAACTATCTTTGTAATTTCATTTTACAATAAAATATAAAAAAAATTTAAATGATTAATTAAAGTTAATTTTGCTTAGTTAAAATGTTTTTTTAACTCAGTAATCAATATTTTATTAAATCATATTTATGCAAATCTTATTAAAATTTGAAATATCCACACTATTGTTAGTAGGAAGAAGGATTGTTTTAAGATAAAGGTTGTTAACATCTACGAGAAAAAAAAAAGCCCATTTAAATTTTGATCTTTATTTTATTAGTACGTTAGGGGTCTGATGGCCGAGTGGCTAGCGTTCTGTCACTCGGTAACACAGGTTTCGGGTTCGAGTCCCGGCGGTGCTATGTATGTATGTATTAGTTCGAAATCCATTTTAAACCATAGGTCCCTGTCTAACATGATCGTAGAGCGTTACGCCGATAGTGTTACTCCATGTCCGTAGCTTATCTGCAAATTACGCACGACTCCTGCGTAGTGCTAAGAGAATAATGTCGGTGCGGCGCTTGCCTTAAGGCATCAAAGACAACTATGTAAATGTTTGCTAGCTTCATTAGAACAAAAAAATATTAGTGTGTTAAGTTGATGCCAACTGACTATTTTGTTATAATAACTATTTTTCTTCAAAGCGCAAAAAAAAAAAAAAAAAAACAAAAAAAACATATATCACATTTTACCACATGAAGAAAACGAATGCACTACATGTTGATGCACAAACATATCAAGGAACAATAGCTAACTCTTTACATGTTGCTCCGCTTTGAAGAAAAGGGGAAATTCCCTCTGATTCAGTTGGCTTGATACCAACTTGAATCGTTTGTTATAATAATATAATTTTTCCGAAAAACATAAAAAATAAAGCATATATCACATTGGAACTAATTTAACACATGGAGAAATTAAATACATTACTTGGTAATGGACAAACATACCAAATAACGATAGCTAACTCTTTACATATTGCTCCTCATTGAAGAAAAGGGGAAATTCCTTTGCTTCAACTGGCTTGATGCCAACTTGTACAGTTTGTTAAAATAATATAATTTTTTTCATTAAATCATATATCAAACTGGAACTAATTTAACATATGAAGATGAATGCACTACATGTTAATTCACAAACATACAAAGAATTCTAGCTAACAATTTACGTTGCTCCGCATTGGCGAAAAGGAGAAATTCTCTTTGATTCTACTAGCTTGATGCCAACGTGTAACTTCGTTATAATAATATTTTTTTTTTTGTTTTAAATTCATTTGGAACGTTTTTATGCTGTAATACATTAAGGAAATGAAAGTTCTAAAATAGCATTACAACAGTAAATTAAAATAACATATAACCATCTTTTTTCTTTTTTCAGTCTGAAAATTACCAAACAATCACAACGGAATCCCACTCTGCCTACATTGATCTATCCCAGAATGAAACACAGGACAAAAATAACCTTAACTGTCACTCCGCATCGCATGAATAAGACAAAAGAAGAAAACTTTTGGCTTCCCCAATAAAGACAAACGCCTCCAAGACTTTCAAGAATCCTTCCTTCGTAACGAAGAATCATTGCTGAAACTCCAGCGAGGACTCATTTGGGCTCTATTCGACGTGTAAGCCTGCAGGCAGCCAAACTCGCCGGTAACAAGGAAGCCCAGTTACAGTGAAGAGGGAGTCTGTGTTCATTACATCAGTAAATGACCGCTGTCTTCCTGGCCTGGAGGTGACTTTGAGAGCGAGGGGGGCAAGTTGTTGGTGTTTCATTAGTGATGAGAAGGGTTGGCTGCTTTTCCGTGGAATACATTTGAAGGTTGCTTTTCGTTCCCTGGAATTTCTTGAGTATGTGGTCATTCGGTTGAAGTTAATTGAAGGGATTATTTATTTAAAGCATCAAATGAAGCAAAACAATTAGGAAGTGTTGGAGTAAAACTTAATTATGAATGGTAATTTAAGCGGTTAGAGCAATTGGATGGCTCTAGAAATATTTGAATATTTAATGAATGCAGCGATTATGGAGTTTATTTTTGTAATCGGATTAATGGAAGTATGAATACTCATGTTTATCAATGAAAATAGACAGAAAAATAAGAGAAATGATGAATTTAATTATTTTGATAAGTGTTTTTGTAATTTTCATTTACAATAAAATGCAAAAATTGCAAATATTAAATGATAACTTAAAATTTGTTTTGCTTACTCAACACTCAATCTTTTAATAAATCATGTTCATGAAATCATATAAATTTGAAATCTCTTTATTATTGTTAATGTGAAAAAATGATTGTTTTAAGATTAAGGTATGTTGGAATCTATAAAAAAAATCCCATTTAAATTTTGATCTTTTTATATTAATGAGTTAACTTTTATTCTTGTGTTGGATGATTACACAAGAAGGGGTCTGATGACCGAGTGTAGTGCTTCAAAATCCTCCTTAAACCGTAGGTTCTCATCTAATATGCTGACAAACCTACCCAGTAAAAGGGAAACAATCTCGAAAGGTAGATATCTCGAAATCTGCCAGTAAATGGCTTTAGGATTGCCAAGGAGTTAGTTAGGTTACAGAAGAAATATAAAGAACGTTTTTATCTTTACACTTCCTAAAATTTTTCGCATATTGAAACTCACTATGCACTCCCCTTCCAAATATATGTTTGTCTTTTTACTGTCATTATTTGTGTCATTCATTTGAAGTTGCCATGTTTCTACGGGTATACTACTGTGTCCAATTTTCAATTTTAAAATTTAATACAGGGCTTCAATTTTAAACAGAATTTCAATTTTTTAGGTTGCAGGCACTGGCCTTAACATCTGTGTGAAATTTGATGTCAAAATATTCATTAGTGTTTGAGTTACGCTTGGCTTTGTGAGACGCTAAAACTGATTCCGGCGATTTTGAAATGTCTGAATTAACTGAGCAAAGAATTTGCATTAAATTTTGTTTGCAGAAACTTATAGAAAGTTGCCGAAGGCATTCTGTGTGCATTCATTTCCTGTTACGAAAATTGTAATTCCGGTTTAAAAATTCGCCTCAAAGGAAGTTTAAACTTACACAACTCTATTCCTAAAACAGATAGAAACAAACTGCAAAAGATATTTAGAAAGCTTAAAATAAAAGCTTTTCAAAAATGTAAAAATTGCAATATCTAAATTTTGGTCGAAATCCGCGTTTCGTGCACCTTCAGCAAAGAACTTGCATTAAATTTTGTTTTCGAAAAAATATAGAATGTTACAGAAGGCATTCGATTAGCATTCCTATACCGGATGTTTAGAAGCTTTAAAAACAATTAAAAGAAGGCAGAGAACGCGTTGTAGACGAAAAGCCCTCTGGTCGACCATCAACATCAACCGATGAAACTCACGTACAAAAAATTAAAGATTTGGTGTTTGCAAACTTAAATATTTTAAATTTTTTTCAGTTAATGGTAAATGATCAGTTCCACAGAGTACAATTTACAGATGGCGGAGTCTCATAGACTGCAATGGAAATTTTTTAACATTGTAATTCACATAGTTTCTCGGAAACCTTCTTTGACGCATTATTGCTATTTGGAGCTTTTTATATAACTATAAAATGAAAGATTAATTGCTTATAAAGAAAGATTTGAACCGGAAAATTGACAAAAAATGTAATTATATTTATTTTTATGTGGTTAAATATTTCTTTGGAATTCCACAAAGCGCACCCGAAAATTGTCTAGGGCGCACCCTTTGAGAACCACTGATCTGGAATACGATTATATCTAATTATATAAATGTCCTTGTTATTCTTAATAATCCAGTTCCAAAAAAAGCATAAAGGATCATAAATATCATTATTTTCTTTAGGAATGCGTGTACATTGATTCAATATTCCATCAAAGGAAGGTGGCTACATACTAATGCGAAAGAAACGCAAACAAATTTCAAGATTTTCATTACGATTTTGCAAAGCA
Source organism: Caerostris extrusa (assembly GCA_021605095.1). Lineage (NCBI taxonomy): Eukaryota > Metazoa > Arthropoda > Arachnida > Araneae > Araneidae > Caerostris > Caerostris extrusa. Next base: position 10,130 of record BPLR01014775.1, on the reverse strand, counting down.
TCATAATCATTTGCTTGCAACTTGAAGGATGAAACCAGGAGCAAAAGAGTTCCCATCCATTAACCTTCGTTTCAAAAGTTTGCTAATCAAAAGACTTGGAGGAAAGTTTTATCTACTTTTGCAGAAAATTCTTTGCCCGGTTGAATAAGATTTCGCGAATAATCCAATCAGCTGCCGAGAACTGAATGGTGCGACATAGGTGGCCATTAATTGGGTTACTGCTAGATATAACGATTAATTATTGAGGCACGCCTTCGATAATGGGATAATATTTATATGTAAATATGAAATGGCAATGCGAAGAATGTACTTGAGCGTGGTAATCAACCAGTTCCTAATGAATGCCGAATGGATTTTCTCCCTCTTCATTCTTATTGTTTTGCACCAGAGATACGTCGTGTTCTTAATTAAGAACGAAATGTTCGTACTTGAATTTCTTTCAAATAATCACCAACTCTTTGTAATTTATAAGTACGTTTCATGCTATAATATAAGTCTTTTATATACGCCTTTTCCTCACAAATGAATTATGTTTTGTTTGTTTCTTATGCCCAATTGGTAGACATCAACATCTAGTTGTAGTATTAAGTAGAAGTATTGTTTGGCTGCATGACGTTGAAGAAGCACGGCAGTGACTTTCGAGAGGAATTTTAAAGGGACAACCCCGCATTTGTAATCGTATGGAAGAAAACCCAAAAAATCCCACCAGGTACTCCGAACTCACGAAGCAAGATGCTTCACATCCCAAACGACATCGAATCTGCTCGTTCTTTGAAACAGTGTCTACAACAAAGACGTCACCGGATTTAACCTTCGCCCTAATGCTCATCAAAGGCGCGGGTTGCCACTGAACTATGAGTCGCTAAAATTTCCAACTAAGGAGTTTCGATTCAAAACCTATAGGCAAAGATGAATAATTAATCCTACCAGTTTTAAGCCGTGCGACTGGTAGCTTAGTGGCAAAGTGCGCTTTAGGTGAGCATTAGGATTGAGGTTCAGTTCGCTGATGGCTTTGTTGTAGCCATGGTGGTTTCAAAAAACCAGGATTCTCGAGGATTTGCGATGCTCAGCATCTTGTACAGTTGCAACCAAACATCTTTTTGCATTTTTTAGTGCCCACAAAAAGTCAGTCTATACTCAAAGAACTTTGAAATATATCAATTTTAATAAATTTCCAAAATATTTACAAAGTTTCATTAAATTATAAACAAAGTTTTAATATTACAATCACTAATATTATTTAATACCTCATACTATCGATCATTTGGGTATCAACGAAATGTTTAATTACACTTATTCTTGTTCAATTTCTCAGAAATTCGTACCGTCATTCATTGACCTTCAACAAAACATTACTGTATAATATTTATCAAACCTAACAAATATTTACATAAACTTTCTTCGGATACAAAACATTGATATATTACATATGAAATATGTCCTTTTTTTTTTAAATCTTCATACAAACCATTGAATAATTTCCTATTTAATATACTGCCTTAAATTTTAACTGTATTATAGTAGAAACTTGACATGAATAAAAAGATTATTTGAACTTGTTCGAGACAGATAACTTATAATTGCATACTTTAAAGGCAATGCTTAAGATTAGAATTAGTAATTTTAATAAGAATTTTAAAGAAATTTTCACATAAAATTATTTAAGAAATTATCTAAGTTTTAATTATTATAATTTTATTAATTAAGTTCTACAGAAATTACTTAACTAAACTTGCTCACGCTATAAACATTAATATATTGAAAATTAAATGCCAATTTTTTAAAATTACTGGCATACAGATCATTGAAAATTTTTCGATTTAATACATTTTTCCATTTGACACATTTAATGCATACATATATTTATAATCAATTCTAGTCTACACTGAATATGTATCAAATGATCTAATTTATAAATTTTAATAAAAGTTTAAATAAATTAATTATTTAAGTATAATTATTTCATTTTTATTCATTAAGTTGTATAGAAATTATTACACATTATTTAAATAAACATGCTTCACGTGATATACATTACTGTATTGAAAATTAAATTTCCTTTTTTGAAAATTACTTGCCTAAAGCCATTGAGGAATTTTCCATTTATTACATTATCATATAAATGAAAATAGATTTATGTAGAAACTGAATATGAATCAAATGCTCTAGTCCCAGTTCACAATTTACAATCAAATACCATAAAAGCAATATTGGTGAATAAATATAGTTATTTTAATAAAAGTTTTAAAGGAATTCATTATTTATAAAAAATATTTAAGTTTTATAATTTAATTTTATTAATTATGTTTTAAAAAAATTATTACACATTATTTAAATAAACTTGCTTCATACATTAAAATGAAAATTAAATGTATTTTTTTTTAAATTACTTACATACCAGCCATTGAATAATTTTCCATTTAATATATTCTCATGTAAAAAAGATATATTTACTTATTACTCAAAATGAAATATTGATATTAGATATCGAATATTTCATTCGCTCTACTATCATTTACTACGTTGAACTTCATACACAATTATATTTATCTATGTTCCAAAGGTAATCCAAGCGCCGAGCATTGATCAAATATTTATTCAAAGGAGTGTTTTGCTTAAAAATCCGTGTACAAATGTAGACGCAAAAAATATTATTGAAGGATAGGAACATACATCAAAAAGAACTCCATAATACCGAAACACAAAAATACCAGACTGCTCACCCACACACACTGTGATTCTTTATTGATGTATAAATGTATATATCCACCCCTCCCTATACCGGGTATATATAACTATACACATATATGAAATCTGTGAAAGATTTTTTTCCTCTTCTTTTTTTTTCCATCTTCTTTTATTCTTTTTTCTTTCTCTCTCCTTCGAATGCCTCGTGAGAAAGTTTCCCATCAGACCTTCATCCATCTTCATCAGTAGTTTTTGAGAAAGAAGAAAAGTTGCAGACGATTTCTGTTCGATTTTTGCCCGTTCCAAATGCACCATCCTCCCACTCTTTTTCTTTCTTCTTCTTCTTCTTCTACTCGAGACACAGATATATTTCCTTCCAAAACTTAGCTGAATTTTCAATGGTGCTGCCTGGGTCGACCCCCTGCATCACAATCGGATGTATTTACACAGATAAGATATATATTTAGAGAGGAGGGGGGTGGGGAGATGCCAGGAGGGTGGGGTGGGGGTGTTTAGAAAACGAAATCTCTTTCTTCTGGTGGATGAATGGAAACAGTGAAACTGGCACAAATGATGGACGACGATTTGATGCTTAAAATGCGAAACGTTAGAGGATGGAGATTAAACTGTCAAATGAGCTCGTCCTTTATTTCAGACAACGAATGAAATTCCTAAGCAAACATGTCACGAATATTCCTCAGGAATGTTTTGCAAAAATTCCATTTTTGTCATAAGCAATTTGAAGATAAATATTTGGAGTCTCGTAATCTTGATTATTTTATTCAATTCGCTAAAAAGCTTAGAAGTTGCTTCAATAGATTGTCATACATTTCAACAATTGAAGCTGACGTTTGTTAATCTAAACTTAGTGCTGAAAATCTTAACTTTATAATTTTATTTGGTTTTAATACAATTATTTTAAGAATTATGAATTATGAAATATAAACTTTTTTTTTCAAATGGATCACCAGCTAATAAGCAATATTTACAAGCAAGAAATAATGTTCAAAATAAAATTGATTTTTTTCTTCAAATTTCACAAGATTAATGTATATTATTATTGCTACATAATGAACCAATAAAGAATACCTAATTGAATTTAAAATAGCAATGAACGGTGAAACAAAATTTAAAATCAAAATATTTATTTATATATACAAATTCAAGAACTTAATTTTTTTTAAAAAGAGCGTTTAAATCTCTGTTCAATTTTACACATATAAACAAAATCTTAATAGTTTTGAAAATAATTTTTTTAACTATGTTTTGCAATTGACACTGCAATAAAAAAGCGGTCTGATGGGCAATTAGATAGCACTTCGGCCGTTGGTACCACATACTTCAGGTTTGAATCTTCGCGGAGGCTTGGATGTTCTTGTACCGGTCTGTTTTGTCCAAAGTGTGCAGACAATGGCCGAGGAGCGACAAACTAAAATAAAAATCAAAAATGAGAATAATCAATTCAAAAAAAAAAAAAAAAAAAAAAAAAAAACCGCTGTTTAATCTGGGGTATAAGCTTGTATATAAGCTATATTAGATTAGTAGCTACCGAACTATTTATGAGCGAAAAAAAAACCTTGAAATTATAAAAATATTTATTTAATTCAACCATAGCAACATCCAAATTATACTCAGAGAAATTAGATAACGTTGGTTAATATGAAAATACTGAATACAATAAAGAAGAAATAGCATTAAAAATGATCTTTATAGGAACCTGGTTCGCTGTTTTCATAGAATTCATCATCATTTCTACTTGGCAGCAATATACTTATATTTCTCAATTCACAATTTGCACTCCGGTTTGGTTTTTAATCCCTCTAATAAATTTGTGACTGCACTGAAGTCACATTCCATTAAATATGAAGACGAAAATGCAATTAAAACTTTTTTATTATAGCTCATAATTTCGGATTAAGCGTGGATATATACTTTTACAGACAGCCGTAGCCGTATTTGAAACGTCAACTAATAATTTTTTAACATTCCTTTTCTCCACATTATTCATAATCTCCAATTTGTTTTCAATAAATGCCTCTAAAATGCAACCACCCCTTTTGATCGTTCTAATGTCTCCGGGAGCCAGTATCGCACATTTCGTATTTTCCAGTATTTTAAATGAAAATATAAAAAAAAAAAAAAAAAATAAAATGATTTGAAAACACCAATTGAAAGTAATTTGATGAAATTCGAAAATAGAAAAATTCGTTTTATAAAAGATAATCGTTTTAGACAGTTAATTTCCTTAATAAAAAAACAACTTTATCTCTTTGATCGGTGGTAGTGTTTTCTAAACACGCTATTTAAATAGTCCGCTTTTCCTAGTATATAGTATTATTATTAAACTATATAGTATTATTTTTTTTTTTTGTAATGCAGCTCGCAAACATTTAGTCTTTGATGTCTTAAGGCAAACGCTGCACAGACGTTACTCATTTAGCACTACCCAGGAGGTGCTGGATAAGTTATGGATGCGGAGTAACACTACCACCGCAACACTCTACGATCATGTTAGCCCGGTCACCTACGGTTTAAAGCGGGTTTCCAACCACTACAAACATCCACGGCACAGCCGGGACTCGAACCCGAGTCCCGGCTGTTACCGAGGGAACTGAAACCGAAACCTGTGTTACAAACCACTAGCCACTCCATTAAAAAATAACAAAATAAAAGGTAAAATGCATGGCTAATCCGGTTGATCATAAATAACTTAAATAAAAGAATTATTCTCTATTGTTTTCCTTTTTTTTAAGGAAATAAATACTTATACAGAAAATAGAAGGAACTGTAAATATTCTTTATAAATGTGTGTGTAACTTTTATTAATGTTCATCAATATTCAACTCTTGGTACGAAGATATTTTTGACAATTCACTACCTTCGGTTATCTGATTAGTTACGTTGGTTGGCGATCTAACGGAGGAAATGGGTTTACTACAAGATTCTAAATTTTTTAAAGTGATTTGCCGTGCCTCCTAAATATAGGAATAGTTTAAATATGAAATTTCAAGAAGACCTAATCTAGGTCAACCATGCATTGCATCTCTTTTGAAGATTGTTTTTACCTCTTTCGGCCAAGGAATGTGGAAAGCTACTGCTCATCAGTTCAATTCAGATCATACTGTGGCTCGAAGTCGATAAAATCCGTAACAGGGACAGAAATATTTTTTTCCTTTATAAAAAGTCGCCTTAACAATCAAGGATCAACACCAGATAAATCGCCGTTTTCATTGGGCAAAACATAAAGTTAATGGACTAGGCAACTAATGTGCTCTTGTATAACAACTGTACAAGAACGCTACACAGACAAGATCAGCTTTATTCTATAGAGTGATTCAAGCAGTGCACTCATTTGGAAACAGCAAAGCCGCAGATACTATCAATTTATGAATGTTGAAAGACGCAATTGCAGAATCATAGTTTTGGGCTGAAATCTCTGTTGGTGGCCACATTGAACAGCATATATTCCATGGAGGAATTGCGACTGATGTAAGAAATAGAAATGACATCTTTGATACATATTCTGGTGTTTTGTTAATGACTTCACATTAATAAACAATAACTCTTGAGCTTTTTGTCGTGGCCAAGAATTATAATCTAATTATAACTTGCGCATTGTAAATTGGTTTGTTCAGAATGACATGAAAGAGGGATCTCGTTAAATAATCCTTGAGGTAACTGGAACAGGAATAGCAATTATTGTTCTTGTTTCGGCAAAATGTTCAGCATGCTAAGCTTCTTAAAGATATCTTGATATATGCTTAGAGCTAGGGGGAGCGAAGTGGATCCATCTCCCCGTGCTGCTCCCTGGTAACGTCACTTAAGACGGCCAAGAGGTCCACACATCTCCGCGGGTGTTCTCGAACACGCTCTATAAGCGTGAACGTTGATGCCTTGGAGTAAAACAAGCCCAGTCGAGGGCAGCTAAAGGCGGTGGGGTGTTGTACTTATTACATATCACCCTATCCGTGGAGCCGGATAAGGCGGAATCCTGGTAGCCCTGAGTTGGTTCTGTTTGCGCTTCTGGTCATGCAGTTTTCGTAAGCCTTCGGGCAGGTCGGGTGAAATCTTTGAATATGCTTAGAGCAAATGAAATGGCCTGATCAATCACAGGATCTTAACCCAATACAGCATATTTGTCACTACCTAGGAAAAAAGATTTATGTTCTGAATACAAAAGTTGCTCCATATGTGGTCTTTGCTCCCATTTCAAGTACTCAATAACTTATTAGGTAGTAAAGAGATGCAAAAATTGCATTTAAGCTAGGGGTAAATAAACATTTTTTAACTATTTAGTTTATTTCGTAAAATATGTTCATCGTTATTATCCTTACACAATGGACTTAATATACAATATGTAATTAGTTATTTCTAAAATAAGCCTTGATGTTAAAATTATTCCCTCAATGACTGTTTAATGTACAATTCTTCCAATTTGCATGATTTTAAGTTCATTTGTTTGCAAAATCAGACAAAAAAACAGTCTTTAATTTTTTTTATTGCCAATATATGTATTTATATGCACAGATAATATTACATAAATGTATGGATGCGATTGTGTTATACATTTATATAAAAAAATTTATATGCAATTCTGTATTTACATACATATACTCTAAATTCATAAAAACTATATATGAGATAATATATATCATCTAGAAAAACGATACTTTCTTTTTGTTAATGTAGCATAAGAGTATCGTAATAATAAATAAAGCATTATTAACTTTGTGATTATACTATGTATTTTAGAGCAAATATAATGTTAATACTAGATGCAGAACGAAAATTATGCCAAGTATTTTTTTGTATATGAATAGCAATGTTCATTTGACTAAAAGAATTACGTGTCTTCTTACGAGAGCTTTTATTTGTATTCTGAGGTGATACTCGAATCGCTTAGGATGAAGGCGACCAGACCACGCCGTTCAGACAGTATTTGTGTTTTGTAGTAGACATTCGTTTACTTGATCGAAATTACAATGAAAATGCCCTTCTAAAAAGCATTGAAATTCCAAAACCATTTAGAAAAGTAAAGTTCCTAGTTTATAAAAGATGTGATAATGACTTCGAATTCAAAATAAATAAATAAAATGATCACAAAAGATGATAGAAAGCTAGACAGGTTGATTCAGATTTAGACTATGTATCAATATAGATCTGAAATTATATTCTTATTTATTCCAAATAAAACTTTGTAATAAGAAATATAATTTCAAATCTATGCGTAAAACATGGAAATAAAACAATCAAATTATGTATATATTATTATATTATATATTGATAATGTTACTTTTTAATCTTATTGTTTCGATAAGAAAACAATTTAACAATACAGGTTCCGTATATTTACAACATGGTTAAGCTTAATCATCAAAAATTGTTATAGCTTTTGCATTTTAGAGGAAGTACAGTAATCGTTGGCATACAAACTCACCGCGAGAGGAAGTATCTTACGCGCATCCTGCGTCTACCTGAATATTGGGGTTTCGGCTTAGAAGTAATTTTGTTTGTTCATGTACGGTCATTTTATGCAGACTTTTTGACTAGTTAGACCGGGACATACAGTTTAATGTGGATTCCGAACCACCAACAAACTCCCACGCTACCCCAGTTTAGAAGTGAGGTCCTTCCAAGAAGCTATAATTATCAGTCTGTAAATGTGATAAATATTGTATGTCTCTAACTGAAGGTGTGGTGCTTTATGTGTCAAGAAAGATATGAATTCTCTAATCTGTGCCTAAAGTATCTCAATCCAACCACACTCTGTTTAAAAATATACTTAACACATACTTACTTATTAGAACTTATTACATGCAATTAAAATGCATCAAAATATTAAATATATATATATAAAAATACACACATATATATATAATTATCCTTTAAAGCAGTATGATTTCTAAAAATATATAATAATTCTGATAATATTTTAGAATTTTTTTTAATTTCGAGCGTATTTAATTTAAAAATGGTTTTTTTTTTTTCAAATAATGATTGAAGGACAAAATAAATAAAAAGGACACAAAAATTAAAAAAAAAGCGAATTCATGTTACATAATTCGGCAACATGTCTAGGGTTAGGATTAAAAGATGCTTCAAACAATTTGCTCTCGGCATCTATAAAAAAACAATTTTTTTGCTCTCAATTGTTTGCTTTATTTTGGTAACATATGCGTTACACAGACTATAAAAATCGTAGAAGAAAAGAACTAGCGTAGATAAGGACTTAGAAACATAAAAATAAATAAAAAATAAACCGGATTAATAGTTTTTTAAAGCTTGAAAGTCGAAGCTCTTTGAAGGCTTTGAATTTAGTACAGAAGAAAGATTACTTAAAAACCCATCTTCGTGTCATTTAAAGCACACCCTTCCCAGACAGCAATGGACGCCTAATTGATAAGTGAAAAAAATGGCGCCCCGAATCAAAAGAGACATAGAGTAGCGATCATTTAATTAACGCTCGAAAAAGAAAAACAATTTTTATCTTTACAGATAATCTTCTTTGTATCTCCTAATCTCTTTTAAAATTCAGAGTGATCAGAAATAGTGTATAGTTTTCTTTATTTGTTAAGTATCTTTGAAGTCTCAAGCATTTAACCTTTTTTGAGCTACATTTTTGTACAATATTATGGATGTAAACAAAAAGAAAAAATTAAAAACACTTTATCAAAATCATTTATGCATTTTTATGATCAATTTTAGTGTTACTTAACCAATGTGTAGTGAGACATAAATATGCAGACGGTGGGGATATTTTTTTTCTGCGTGGTCAATTGACGTATGTGATATTAATTAGCATTCATGATGGGGATCTAACGTTGACACATGAGAATTTAATTAGCTTCCGACAGTACTAATCTTTCAAGTATCCACAACGACACTGATTAATTTAATCATTTTTCGTGATTAACTAATGAGGTATGACACAGAGCAGAAGAGAATATCGTGTATCGTTAATTTTTTTTGCTGTAATTCAATAAAAATAAGTCTCATGAAAACAATATCTATTAAACCCTCAATTTGAATAATTAAAGCTTTTCATAAAAAATTTTAAATATATTTGCTTGAAAAATATTTTTGTATGCACATATTTTTATCTGATTATCGTTAACTGTATTTTTTAATTACTATAAATCTAGTGAATAAATAGATGATGAAAGTTTTTGAGATTAATCTGACAAAGAAATGTGTTTATTAAAAATATTTATTAGAAGACGAACGTATCATCCCTTGATGTATCATTAACGTGCCATTATCCATATGGTAAACATGCGTTATGTATCTAAGGTTTAATTATTATTATAGCCGCGAGAGGTCACGACTGTGACCAGTAACTGTGACCTTAACTGTGTGGTCCAGTGTGGTAAAGATATGCGGTGAGGTCTGCAAAGACTACGAGGAGAACGCTAGGAGCTTCGGAACGATATAGACGGTTAGGG
>BPLR01014774.1:0-21662 GCA_021605095.1 Caerostris extrusa | reverse complement strand
CATCTGCTGATCAATGCTCATTTTTACCTAACGGCACCTTAAGGTAGAATTTTGAAGTCTCATCTACAGAAGTAACTCCCTTCAATAAGTTCCCTTCTTTTATACGCAAATTTCAAATGTCTAACCATTTCTCGCATTGAAAGAATAGATTGATTAAGCTTCCATTCCAAAACGGTTTGGGCAAATCTTGAACAAAGCAACGGTATATTTCATTCACTGATAAAACTCGACCCCGACGACGCCTTCCATTTTCACTGACTACATTCTTCTCTCCAAAATGGAATTGAACAAAATTTTTGTCTCTTCGAGAAGAACTTGAGAAATCAGCTACTTCATTCTTCCCCCGCTTTTCCCTTTTCCCCAGTCAGTAATCGAGGAAAGACATTGGAGGTAAAGGTTTCCTGCAGCGTGAGTTTCTCCAGTTTGGGTCGAACTCGTAAATCATTAAAATCAATAAGGCAAGGAAAACCTTTTAGTAATGAAAATGGCCTTACATTTTCTTTCCCTCTTATCGATGGACATGTTTGGGGGCTAATATGACAAATGAGTACTCATTTTCTTTCCTTTTTTTTTTTGTACTCGGGGCATCAGGAGCACGTCAGCTGCACAGTTTTTTTTTTTTCTATTTCTTTTTTACGTCTCTGTTTAGGATTCCTTTAACTAAAGGAAGTCGAAGTAATTCGTTTTCTGTGGAGTGTTTTCTGGAAAGAGAGAAATGACTTGGTTTTCTTCTCATTCTGTTTTAAAAAAAATAAAACTTCAATAATCGATGTTGGCTCTTTCTAGAAACTGATATGGAAAAAAAAGGCCACTCTCTGAGATTTAATGACACTATTTGAAGTGTCTGAGGAAGTAGACTGCTGTAGCATTTTTTTTTTTTGCATGTTCACAATCTTTTGAATATTGATATTGAAATAACAATGAATAAATAAGAAATGTCTGAAGCTTTTGCGTATGAAACATTGCTTTTTTTCGAAACATTTTCTGAATGCATTTTTCATTTAATTTTTCAATATATATTGATTTCTAAAAAGAGATTCTGGTTTTTATTATAATGTTTTTCTGACTAATTCTTACGGTTGATAAATTCTGTTTCTATTTAATAATGTTGAAAATTCCACTTGATGTGAATTACAATTCCTTTTTTTTTTTAACGAAAAAATTTCAAATTTATTTCACGACGTATGGATCTTCTTTTTCATATGCATTTAAAATGCATTTTTAAAAGGAGTCTATTAAGTTTAGTCTATCTCTATTTTAATATATTGTCAGATCAATTTATATTATTAATCTGCTTTAATTAAGTTTTTTTCTAATGTGAAATTAAAATTCAAAGTCTGTAATTCACTAATTTTTGCAATCATTTAACATAAATTCATTCCTGTTTTCCGTTTGAACACCTTGTTAACATAAATCAAACGAATCAACGCTCCTTTCCATTGTAACAAGGAACCCTTTGAAACATCTGCTGATTAATGCTCATTTTTACCTAACGGCACCTTTTAAGGTAGAAATTTGATATCTCATCTACAGAAGTAAACTCCCTTCAATAAGTTCCCTTCCTTCTATTTTTAATACAGAAATTTCAAATGTCTAGCCATTTCTCGCATTGAAAGGAATAGATTGATTGCTTCCATTCCACAAATCGTTGCCAAATCTTGAACAAAGCAATGGTATATTTCATTCACTGATAAAACTCGACCTCTGACGACGCCTTCCATTTTCCAAACTCCATCCTTCTCTCCACAAATGGAATTGAACAAAATTTTTGTCTCTTCGAGAAGAACTTGGGAAATCAGCTACTTCATCCCTCCCCCTTTTTTTTTTTTCCCCCTTACCCATCAGTAATCGAGAAAAAGACATTGGAGGTAAAGGTTTCTTGAGCAGCGTGATTTTCTCCAGTTTGGGACGAACTCGTAAATCTGGAAAATCAATAAGGCAAGGAAAACCCTTTTAGTAATGAAAATGGCATTACATTTTCTTTCCCTCTTATCGATGGGCATGTTTGGGGGGCTAATATGACAAATGAGTACTCATTTTCTTTCCTCTTTTTTTGTACTCGGGGCATCAAGAGTTTGCAAGCGTCAGCTGCACAGTTTTTATTTTTCTATTTTCCTTCTTCTTCTCTATTTAGGATTCCTTTTTGCTAAAGGAAGTCGAAGTAATTCGTTTTCAGTGGAGTTTGTATGGAAAGAGGAATGACTTGGTTTTTTCTTCTCATTCTTTTTTTTAAAAAATAAAAACTTCAATAATCGATGTTGGCTCTCTCTGAAACTGATATGGAAAAAAAGGCCACTCTCTGAGATTTAATGAGACTACTTCAAGTGACTGAGAAAGAAGTCTGTAGTAGTAATATTTTTTTTGGAAATCTTTTGAATATTGATATGGAAATAACAATGAATAAATAAGAAATGGCTGAAGCTTTTGTGTATGAAACATTGCTTTTTTCAAAAATTTTCTGGATGGTATTTTTCATTTAATTTTTCATTATATATTGGTTTCTAAAGAGATTTCGGTTTTTATTTTTATATTTTTCTGTCTTATTCTTACGGTTGATAAATTCTGTGTCTATTTAATAATATTGAAATTTCCATTTGAGGTGAATTTCGATTCCTATTTTCAACGACAAAATATCAAATTTCTTGCACGACATATCGGTCTTGTTTTCATATGCATGTAAAATATCTTTTTAATGGGAGTCTATTACGCACACTGGCACGAAGTTTAATATATTATAAGATAAATTTTGTTTATTAATCTTCTTTAATTTACGTTTTTATCTCTAATTTGTAAATATTTAAAGTCTGCTTATTACACTATTCAGAAATATTTCTTTGAAGAAAATATAAAAGCAAAATTTAACAGATTGTATAATGATTCAAGATTGAATTTTTAATGTACAAAGTTCTGTTTTAAAGAGTTTAATTCAAAATTATTTATTATACAGGGAGATTATAATTAAAGTCGCATTTCAAAATACTGTAAAAAGAACCACTCGTCACAATGAATTTAAATTTGAACTGAAGATACTGAAGAAGCGGGAAATTGTATGACACCAAGGAAAGTTCTTTATTTGAAGTAACTCGCCAGTAATTTATTACAATCAATTAACATAAATTCATAATTAACATAGATTCTCCCTTTGAAACACCTCACTAGATATAAATCAAACGAAATCAAAGCTCCTTTCTTTGTAACAAGGAACCCTTTGAAACATCTGCTGATCAATGCTCATTTTTACCTAACGGCACCTTAAGGTAGAATTTTGAAGTCTCATCTACAGAAGTAACTCCCTTCAATAAGTTCCCTTCCTTCTTTTTTTTATACACATTTCAAATGTCTAGCCATTTCTCGCATTGAAAGGAATAAATTGATTGCTTCCATTCCAAAATCGTTGCCAAATCTCGAACAAAGCGACGGTATATTTCATTCACTGATAAAACTTGACCCTCACGACGCCTTCCATTTTCCCTGACTATCCTTCTCTCCACAAATGGAATTTTTTTTGTCTCTTCGAGAAGAACTTGAGAAATCAGCTACTTCATCCCCCCTTTTTCCTTTTTTTTTTTTTCCCCTATCCATCAGTAATCGAGGAAAAGACATTGGAGGTAAAGGTTTCCGTGCAGCGTGATTTTCTCCAGTTTGGGACGAACTCGTAAATCAGGAAAATCAATAAGGCAAGGAAAACCCCTTTTAGTAATGAAAATGGCATTACATTTTCTTTCCCTCTTATCGATGGACATGTTTGGGGGCTAATATGACAAATGAGTACTCATTTTCTTTCCTCTTTTTTTTTTTTTTTTGTACTCGGGGCATCAAGAGTTTGCAAGCGTCAGCTGCACAGTTTTTCTATTTTTTTCTATTTCACTTCTTCTTCTCTATTTAGGATTCCTTTAGTTAAAGGAAGTCGAAGTAATTCGTTTTCTGTGGAGTTTGTATGGACAGAGGGAATGACTTGGTTTTCTTCTCATTCTTTTTTTAAAAAATAAAACTTCAATAATCGATGTTGGCTCTCTCTAGAAACTGATATGGAAAAAAAAAGGCCACTCTCTGAGATTTAATGAGACTACTTGAAGTGACTGAGGAAGTAGACTGTAGCAGTAGTATTTTTTTTTGCATGTTCACAATCTTTTGAAATATTGATATGGAAATAACAATGAATAAAAAAAAGAAATGTCTGAAGCTTTTACATATGAAACATTGCTTTTTCAAAAACTTTTCTGGATGGCATTTTCATTTAATTTATTATTATATATTGGTTTCTAAAGAGATTCTTGTTTTATTTATATTTTTTTGTTTTATTCTTACAGTTGATAAATTCTATTTAATAATGTTCGAAATTTCTATTTGAGGTGAATTTCGATTGCTGTTTTCAACGACAAAATATCAAATTTCTTGCACGACATATCGATCTTGTTTTCATATGAATTTAAAATGTCTTTTTAAAGGAATCCATTAGGCTCTATTTTAATATGTGTTCAGATCCTTAAGGTACCTTAAGGTAGAATTTTGAAGTCTCATATACAGAAGTAACTCCCTTCAATAAGTTCTCTTTCTTCTTTTTTTTATACACAATTCCAATGTCTAGCCATTTCTCGCATTGAAAGGAATAGATTGATTGCTTCCGTTCCACAAATCGTTGCCAAATCTTGACCAAAGCGACTGTATATTTCATTCACTAACAGAAAGAAATTGATAAGAGTATACTTTCAAAGAAGGCACAATGGAATGAGTTCCTTTTAAAGAAGAATATTTTAATGTGACAATTTTATTTTCATTCATAATTTATAATTTAAGTAATTGTTTACTCATTGATGCTTACGGAATCTTTAGTAAGCAAATCAAAGCGACTTTTGCCTAACATTGAAAACATACAGAACTAGAGTGAGTAAGGTTTACCACATAAATTACTCATTACAGAATCTATAATGAGTTTAATTGCACCACATAAATTATCCATTATAGAATCCATAATGAGTTTGATTGTACCACTTAAATTACTCCTTTTAAAAATATCATCCTTAATTTGAAGTAACTCACCCATACTTTATTATAATCAATTAACTTAAATTTATTCCTTTTCTCCCTTTGAACCCCTCACTTGACACAAATCAAACGAATTAACGTTCCTTTTTTTTTTGTAACAAGGAAGTCTTTGAAACATCTGCTGATCAATGCTCATTTTTACCTAAAGGCACCTTAAGGTAGAATTTTGAAGTCTCATCTACAGAAGTAACTCCTTCAATAAGTTCTCTTCTTTCTTTTTTTTTATACGCACATTTCAAATGTCTGGCCATTTCTCGCATTGAAAGGAATAGATTGATTGCTTCCATTCCAAAAATCGTTGCCAAATCCTGAACAAAGCGACGGTATATTTCATTCACTGATAAAACTCGACCCCTGACGACGCCTTCCATTTTCCCTGACTCCATCCTTCTCTCCAAAATGGAATTGAACAAATTTTTGTCTCTTCGAGAAGAACTTGAGAAATCAGCTACTTCATTCCTCCCCCTTTTCCTTTTTTTTTCTCCTACCCATCAGTAATCGAGGAAAAGACATTGGAGGTAAAGGTTTCTTGCAGCGTGATTTTCTCCAGTTCGGGACGAACTCGTAAATCAGGAAAATCAATAAGGCAAGGAAAACCCCTTTTAGTAATGAAAATTGCATTACATTTTCTTTCCCTCTTATCGATGGACATGTTTGGGGGCTAATATGACAAATGAGTACTCATTTTCTTTCCTATTTTTTTTTTTTGTACTCGGGGCATCAAGAGTTTGCAAGCGTCAGCTGCACAGTTTTTCTATTTTCCTTCTTCTTCTTCTCTATTTAGGATTCCTTTACTGAAGGAAGTCGAAGTAATTCGTTTTCTGTAGAGTTTGTATGGAAAGAGGGAATGACTTGGTTTTCTTCTCATTCTTTTTTTAAAAATATAAAACTTCAATAATCGATGTTGGGTCTCTCTAGAAACTGATATGGAAAAAAAAAAAAAAAGCCACTCTCTGAGATTTAATGAGACCACTTGAAGTGACTAGGAAGTAGACTCCTGTAGAAGTAGAATTTTTTTTGACAATCTTTTGAATATTGATATGGAAATAACAATGAATAAATAAGAAATGGCTGAAGATTTTGCGTATGAAACATTGCTTTTTTCCAAAAATTTTTCTGGATGGCATTTTTCATTTAATTTTTCATTGTATATTGGTTTCTAAAGAGATTATGGTTTTAATTTTTTATATTTTTCTGTCTTATTCTTACGGTTGATAAAATTCTGTTTCTATTTAATAACGTTGAAATTTCCATTTGAGGTGAATTTCGATTCCTGTTTTTAACGACAAAATATCAAATTTCTTGCACGACATATCGATCTTGTTTTCATATGTATTTAAAATATCTTTTTAAAAGGAGTTCTATTAAGCTATTTTAATATATGTTCAGATCAATTTATATTATTAATCTGCTTTAATTAAGTTTTTTTCCAATATGAAATTAAAATTAAAAATCTGTAATTCACTAATTTATTGCAATCAATTAACATAACTTCATTCCTATTCACCCTTTGAACACCTCACTAGAAATAAATCAACGTTCCTTTCTTTGTCACAAGGAACCCTTTGAATATCTGCTGATCAATGCTCATTTTTACCTAACGGCACCTTAAGGTAGAATTTTAAAGTCTCATCTACAGAAGTAATTCCCTTCAATAAGTTCCTGCCTTCTTTTTTATACGCACATTTCAAATGTCTAGCCATTTCTCGCATTGAAAGGAATAGATTGTTGCTTCCATTCCACAAATCGTTGCCAAATCTAGAACAAAGCTACGGCATATTTCATTCACTGATAAAACTGGTATTGAAAACAATATACTTTTCAAGAAAGCAAAGTGGAATTAGTTCACTTTAAAGAAGACAATTTTAATTGGAATATTTTACCTTCATTTATAAATGCAATATAAGTAATTGTTTACTCACTGACACTTAAATAAATTAAATAATCAATCATCAAGTCGCTTATTAATAAATTAACTTTCTCCTAATTTGTTACATATTAAATAACATACTGATCGATAGTAATTAGTTTTTAATGATTGTTCCCACATAAATTACTCACTTTAACAATATGATTCTTCATTTTGAAATAATTTACTATAACAATCAACATAAATTCTTTCCTATTCTCCCTTTGAACACCTTACTAGACATAAATCAAAGAAATCAACGTTCCTTTCTTTGTAACCAGGACCTCTTTGAAACATCTGCTGATCAATGCTCATTTTTACCTAACGGCACCTTAAGGTAGAATTTTGAAGTCTCATCTACAGAAGTAACTCCTTCAATAAGTTCTCTTCCTTCTTTTTTTTTACACATTTCAAATGTCTAGCCATTTCTCGCATTGAAAGGAATAGATTGATTGCTTCCATTCCACAAATCGTTGCCAAATCTTGAACAAAGCGACGGTATATTTCATTCACTGATAAAACTCGACCCCTGACGACGCCTTCCATTTTCCCTGACTCCATCCTTCTCTCCACAAATGGAATTGAACGGAATTTTTGTCTCTTCGAGAAGAACTTGAGAAATCAGCTACTTCATCCCTCCCCCTTTTTTTCCTTTTTTTCCCCTTACCCATCAGTAATCGAGGAAAAGACATTGGAGGTAAGGGTTTCCGTGCAGCGTGATTTTCTCCAGTTTGGGATGAACTCGTAAATCAGGAAAATCAATAAGGCAAGGAAAACCCCTTTTAGTAATGAAAATGGCATTACATTTTCTTTCCCTCTTATCGATGGACATGTTTGGGGGCTAATATGACAAATGAGTACTCATTTTCTTTCCTTTTTTTTTTTTGTACTCGGGGCATCAAGAGTTTGCAAGCGTCAGCTGCACAGTTTTTCTATTTTTTTTTTCTTTTCACTTCTTTTCTGTTTTAGGATTCCTTTAGTTAAAGGAAGTCGAAGTAATTCGTTTTCTGTGGAGTTTGTATGGAAAGAGGGAATGACTTGGTTTTCTTCTCATTCTTTTTTTTTAAAAAATAAAACTTCAAAAATCGATGTTGGCTCTTTCTAGAAACTGATATGGAAAAAAAGGCTACTCTCTGAGATTTAATGAGACTACTTGAAGTGACTGAGGAAGTAGACTGCTGTAGCATTATTTTTTTGCATGTTCACAATCTTTTGAAATATTGATATTGAAATAACAATGAATAAAAAAGAAATGAATGAAGCTTTCGCGTATGAAACATTGCTTTTTTCAAAAAATTTTCTGAATGGCATTTTCATTTAATTTTTATTATATATTGGTTTCTAAAGAGATTCTTGTTTTATTTACATTTTTTTGTTTTATTCTTACAGTTGATAAATTCTTTCTATTTGAAATTTCGATTGCGTTTTCAACGACAAAATATCAAATTTCATGCACGACATATTCTTGTTTTCATATATTCTTTTTAAAGGAATCCATGGCTCAATTTTAATATGTGTTCAGATCCTTAAGATACCTTAAGGTAGAATTTTGAAGTCTCATATACAGAAGTAACTCCCTTCAATAAGTTCTCTTTCTTCTTTTTATACAAATTCCAATGTCTAGCATATCGATTGAAAGGAATAGATTGATTGCTTCCATTCCAAAATCGTTGCCAAATCTTGAAAAAGCGACTGTATATTTCATTCTCTAACAGAAAGAAATTGATAAGAGTATACTTTCAAGAAGGCACAATGGAATGAGTTCCTTTTAAAGAAGAATATTTTAATGTGACAGATCATTCATAATTTATATTTAAGTAATTGTTTACTCATTGATGCTTACGGAATCTTTAATAAACAAATCAAAGTTTTTGCCTAATATTGAAAACATACTGATCTAGATTAAAATTTACATTACAGAATCTATAATGAGTTTAATTCACATAAATTACTCATTATATTAATGATTGATTGTACCATAAATTACTCCTTTTAAAAATATCATCCTTAATTTGAAGTAACTCACCCATACTTTATTATAATCAATTAACTTAAATTTATTCCTATTCTCCCTTTGAACCCCTTGCTTGACACAAATCAAACGAATTAACGTTCCTTTCTTTGTAACAAGGAACCTCTTTGAAACATCTGCTGATCAATGCTCATTTTTACCTAAAGGCACCTTAAGGTAGAATTTTGAAGTCTCATCTACAGAAGTAACTCGCTTCAATAAGTTCTCTTCTTTTTTTATACGCACATTTCAAATGTCTGGCCATTTCTCGCATTGAAAGGAATAGATTGATTGCTTCCATTCCACAAATCGTTGCCAAATCTTGAACAAAGCGACGGTATATTTCATTCACTGATAAAACTCGACCCCTGACGACGCCTTCCATTTTCCCTGACTCCATCCTTCTCTCTAAAATGGAATTGAACAAAATTTTTGTCTCTTCGAGAAGAACTTGAGAAATCAGCTACTTCATCCCTCCCCCCCCTTTTTCCTTTTTTCCTCTTACCCATCAGTAATCGAGGAAAAGACATTGGAGGTAAAGGTTTCTGTGCAGCGTGATTTTCTCCAGTTTGGGACGAACTCGTAAATCAGGAAAATCAATAAGGCAAGGAAAACCCCTTTTAGTAATGAAAATGGCATTACATTTTCTTTCCCTCTTATCGATGGACATGTTTGGGGGCTAATATGACAAATGAGTACTCATTTTCTTTCCTCTTTTTTTTGTACTCGGGGCATCAAGAGTTTGCAAGCGTCAGCTGCACAGTTTTTCTATTTTTTTATTTCCCTTCTTCTTCTCTATTTAGGATTCCTTTAGCTAAAGGAAGTCGAAGTAATTCGTTTTCTGTGGAGTTTTCATGGAAAGAGGGAATGACTTGGTTTTCTTCTCATTCTTTTTTAAAATATAAAACTTCAATAATCGATGTTGGCTCTCTCTAGAAACTGATATGGAAAAAAAAAGGCCACTCTCTGAGATTTAATGAGACTACTTGAAGTGACTGAGGAAGTAGACTGTAGCAGTATTTTTTTTTGCATGTTCACAATCTTTTGAATATTGATATGGAAATAACAATGAATAAATAAGAAATGACTGAAGAATTTGCGTATGAAACTTTGCTTTTTTCAAAAATTTTCTGGATGGCATTTTTTTCATTATAAATTGGTTTCTAAAGAGATTTCTGGTTTTATTTTTATATTTTTTTGTTTTATTCTTACGGTTGATAAATTCTGTTTCTATTTAATAATGTCGAAATTTCCATTTGAGGTGAATTTTGATTCCTTTTTTCGACGACAAAATATCAAATTTCTGGCACGACATATCGATCTTGTTTTCATATGCATGAAAAATATCTTTTTAAAAGGAGTCTATTAATCCCTTTTGCACAAATTTTAGTGTATTGTTAGATCAATTGATATTATTAATCTGCTTTAATTTAAGTTTTTATCTCTAATTTCAAAATAAAATTCAATTTATTCAAATAAAATCCAAATAAAATTCAATAAAATTCCAAATAATATAAATTCAAATAAAATTCTGTTTATTACACTGTTCAGAAATATTTTTTTGAACAAAAAGACAAAAGCAAAATTAACAGGTAGTATAAGGATTTCAAATTTAATTTTTAATGCAAAAATTTCTATTTAAAAGCGTTTAATTCAAAATTTATTTAATATATAAGCATAAAAACTTAAAGGTACAGTATTATTAATGTCTGAAATTGACACACAAATACTTTACGATTGTTGATCCCTTTAGAATGGGCTTCTTGTTAGCAAATATTATTTCCTTGGTACCATCGTACCCATCACCCTTCTATAACTCAAAGAACTTTTCAATCAGCAAATTTAATATGTCAAAAAATAATCAAAATAGTTATTCATTATTAATAGTTAAGTTTTATTTTCAAATTTTAAAAGCATCCTTTGAGCAGTAACTGGGATACTGGCACCGATTACCCTTCTACAAATGAATAAACTTTTCAGTCAGCAAATTTAATATGGTAAAAAATAATTAAAATTGTTATTCATTATTAATCATTTAGAAAATTTTCAATACAACATGATAACCACTTTTCACTCACCAATCATTAAATGTTTTTTTATGAGTTGTATTTTCTTTAAGTTTATATGCTGAACCCAAAAATAGCCATTAAATCATCAAAAGAAATAAGGGTTTCTCGCAAAATGCATTTTTATCGTATACAGTATACATCGAAATTTGTAATGAAAAAAAAAAAAAAAAAAGGAGATTTTAAGCAAAGAGCGTAAATTAAAGATTTTTACAACTATTTAATATTGTTACCATCAATGATAAACAATGTTACTAACAATGTGTTTTGGATCTAGGTAATTACAAAGAACTCAGATATTTTCTAGATGGTATTATTGGCAGTTGTTAGATTGATTTATGAGTTATTTTCTACGTCGTTCTCTTTTCCCGTGATGGTGTTTTATTTGTTTGTACTAAATAAAATAGCAAGTCGTGTTTGTGTTAGCTGATCGGATATTTTTGATATATTTGTGGTGCTAAGAAACAACAAGAAACATAATAAAATTTGTAAGCTGCACTTTGTTTATTTCGTGGTTAAGCGTGGATACCAACGAAAAGTACTGAAATAATGTTATGTATGTTTAGATGTTTTAAGAAAATGGTCAACAAGTCAACAAGGTTACAATGTTAACAACAAGTCAACAAGGTTACAATGTTAACAACAAGTCTGCAAGGTTACAATCTTAACATCAAGTCAGCAAGGTTACAATGTTAACAGCAAGTCAACAAACAAATGGTCACAAGTGAAAAAAAAATTTCAAGCAGTTTTGTAGTAAGGAACATCCTAAGGGTTTTAAAGATGTTTTATAACATACAAAACTTAATAAAACTTGTGAGATGTACTTTGCTTCCTTCGTGGTTAAGCTTGAAGAGCAACAAAAATGACTGACACAACGTTATGTGTGTTTAGATGTTTTACGGAAAGGGTCAACAAAGGAAAAAACAAGGAAATTGTCAACAAAAAGGGATAAAATAAAGAAATGGGCAACAAGTCAACAAGGTTACAATGTTAACAACAAGTCAACAAGCAAATGGTCACAAGGGAATAATTTTTAAAAGAATTTATGTAGTAGGGAAAATCCTGAGGGTTTTAAAGGCATTTTTATGACATATAAAACATAATAAAATTTGAGAAGTGTACTTTGTTTACTTCGTTATTAAGCTTGGGGACCAACAAAAGTACTGAAACATTGTAATGTATGCTTAGATGTTTTAAGGCAATGGTCACAAGGAAATAAAAATATTTTAAGCCTTTTTATAGTAGGGAACATCCTAAGAGTTTTATAGTGTTTTTATAGCATACAAAACATAATAACATTTCTGAGGTGTACTTCGCTAATTTCGTGGTTAAACTTGGAGACCAACAAAAAGTATTGAAACAATGTTATGTATGTTTAGGTGTTTTAAGGAAATGGTCAACAAGGAAATGGTCAGGGGAAACAATGAGGAAATGGTCAACAAGTTACACTGTTAACAACAAGCCAACAAGGAAATGATCACAAGGGAAAAAATCTTTCAAGCATTTTTGTAGTAGGGTGCATCCTAAGAGTTTTAAAGGTATTTTTTTTTTTTATAACATACAAAACATAATAAAATTTGTGAGGTGTACTTTGCTTACTTCGTGGTTAAACTTGGAGACCAACAAAAAGTATTGAAACAATGTTATGTATGTTTAGGTGTTTTAAGGAAATGGTCAACAAGGAAATGGTCAGAGGAAACAATGAGGAAATGGTCAACAAGTTACACTGTTAACAACAAACCAACAAGGAAATGATCACAAAGGCAAAAATCTTTCAAGCATTTTTGTAGTAGGGTGCATCCTAAGGGGTTTTTAAAGGTATTTTTATAACATACAAAACATAATAAAATTTGTGAGGTGTACTTTGCTTACTTCGTGGTTTAACTTGGAGACCAACAAAAGTATTGAAACAATGTTTTTGTATGTTTAGGTGTTTTAACGAAATGGTCAACAAGGAAATGGTAAGGGGAAACAATGAGGAAATGGTCAACAAGTTACACTGTTAACAACAAGCCAACAAGGAAATGATCACAAGGCAAAAAATCTTTCTCAAGCATTTTTTTGTAGTAGGGTGCATCCTAAGGGTTTTAAAGGTATTTTTATAACATACAAAACATAATAAAATTTGTGAGGTGTACTTTGCTTACTTCGTGGTTTAACTTGGAGACCAACAAAAAGTATTGAAACAATGTTATGTATGTTTAGGTGTTTTAAGGAAATGGTCAACAAAGGAATTGGTCAGGGAAACAATGAGGAAATGGTCAACAAGTTACACTGTTAACAACAAGCCAACAAGGAAATGATCACAAGGGAAAAATCTTTCAAGCATTTTTGTAGTAGGGTGCATCCTAAGGGTTTTAAAGGTATTTTTATAACATACAAAACATAATAAAATTTGTGAGGTGTACTTTGCTTACTTCTGTGGTTAAACTTGGAGACCAACAAAAAGTATTGAAACAATGTTATGTATGTTTAGGTGTTTTAAGGAACTGGTCAGGGAAAAAAAAACGAGGAAATGGTCAACAAGTTACACTGTTAACAACAAGCCAACAAGGAAATGATCACAAGGGAAAAATCTTTCAAGCATTTTTGTAGTAGGGTGCATCCTAAGGGTTTTAAAGGTATTTTTATAACATACAAAACATAATAAAATTTGTGAGGTGTACTTTGCTTACTTCGTGGTTAAACTTGGAGACCAACAAAAAGTATTGAAACAATGTTATGTATGTTTAGGTGTTTTAAGGAACTGGTCAGGGGAAAAAACGAGAGGAAATGGTCAACAAGTTACACTGTTAACAACAAGCCAACAAGGAAATGATCACAAGGGAAAAATCTTTCAAGCATTTTTGTAGTAGGGTGCATCCTAAGGGTTTTAAAGGTATTTTTATAACATACAAAACATAATAAAATTTGTGAGGTGTACTTTGCTTACTTCGTGGTTAAACTTGGAGTCCAACAAAAAGTATTGAAACAACTTTATGTATGTTTAGGTGTTTTCAGGAAATGGTCACAAGGGAAAAGGGGTTTTCTTTTTACAGGGCAGAGTTGTAAGCCTTACGCCCAACACTCTACAGTCCTATTAGACAGGGTTCTGCAATTTAAAGTGGATTCCGAACTGCTACAAACATCTATGGTACACCGGGATACAAACCCGGAGGCATTGAGCTCCAGATCGCTAGTCACTCGACCATCACGTCAAAATTTGTTTATGAAATAAAAACAAATAAATACATATAATGAACACACCTTACTTTTAATTGCAATCTATGATTTTGTACTTTTTAGATATTATAATGATTATATATAATCGTTATCATCATCATTATAATAATTGTTCACTTAATTAACTTCAGTGTTATTTTATATGAATATCTTTATCACAAATTTAGTATTTGTTTAGTTTAAAATCATAGTTTTTCTTCAAAAAATACAAAGAAATTGACAAAATTTATTTAATCATTGTTGTTATTTTTTTTATAAATATTTAACAACATAAAAAACTTAATCGAATTAAAAATATTAATTTGTGAATATATTAACAATTGATTGTGAACCTATTAACAATTGCTAAACAATATAATGAACACACCTTAATTCCCTCATAGCGATTTATTTCACATTTACATAGCAAAATAATATGTTCCTACCTAATAATAACCGAATTTTTATGATATAAAACACTAGAAATATAATATGATATTGATAATTACTAAGAAATTACTGTGCTAAAAGGGGTAACAAATAAAGAGTTTTTCAGAAAATATATTTATCATAGAAGAATTTTCACGTAAGCCGAATGTAGCTGACGCTAAGTACATCAATTACAGCTTAATACTGTTTGCTCAAGTTTTCTATTGTTATGATTGAGAGCAATCAGTGTCAGTACCATAAATTAAAGGTAAACATAACGACACCTAATAGATTTTGGGGTTAAGTTAAAAGTACTTTATGAAATAAATCTCCATGCCTTTATGGATTAATATTTTTATTCAGACATTTTGTTTAATTATTGCCTATTAAATAATCTAATAAGAACAAATTACACTTTAAGAAGGAAAAAAAAATTTCTACCTACCTATATCTCTATCTATCTATATATACAAACGAGAGTGTTCTTTTAATAATTTATTGTGAAATCAGATTAATAATATTAAAAACTAATACAACCGACTCGTGACATTAGGTGGAGATTCAATCCGCTGCTGGCTTAGTTGTAGACACTGTTTCAAAAGACGAGGAGACTCGATGTTGTTTGGGATGTTCAACATTTTGCCTCGTTAATCGAGTACCTGGTGAGAGTTTTCCAGGTTTTCTCCCTTACGTAGTTAGAAGAAGCTCCCTCCAAAAGTCTTCCCGGAAGTTCACTTCTCACCTTCTTCAGCGTCAAAGAGCCAAGTCTAATCCTTAGTGTTCGGCAGTGCGGGACGGACATCCCATGAGTAGTCTACTCATGGAAGGAGGGAAAAGACGCAGTTTCTGTTGTAATTGAGCACACGTAAATAGAAGCCTTTCGGGTGGCAGCTACCCCTCATTTGCTTATTGTGTTGAAGAAAACCAGAAAATTCCCACTAGGTAATCAGACTAATGAGGCAAGGTGCTGAACATCCTGAACGCCATCGAGTCTTTTCGTTTCTTGAAACAATGGCTACAATAAAGTAGCCAGCTGATTGAACTTCAGCCCTAATGCTGACAGTGGCCCAGGTTGACACTGAGCCACGAGTCGGGCTGTATACTATTACTCATGCGATACATAATGTAATTAAATTAATAAAAATTTAATTGAACAGTTATAGTGTCTGGGTAAGGAAAAGTTATAAATAGGGAAAAAGTTATAAATAGCATTTAAAATGAAATTTTCAATGCAAATTTGAAACATTATTTGAAAGGTATGAGCTGATGGGATTTTTATTTTTTATAATAAATTGGAATGTAAAATGTTCAAATTGCATACATTTTTATTTATATTAAAATCTTAACATGTTATTAAATATGCCTGACTCGCGGCTCAGTGACAAAACACGTCACTGGTGAGCATTAGGACCGAGCTTCAATCCACTGGCGGTATTGTTGTAAACACTGTTTCAAGAAACGAGGTGGCTCGATGTCG
Organism: Caerostris extrusa; assembly: GCA_021605095.1. NCBI lineage: Eukaryota > Metazoa > Arthropoda > Arachnida > Araneae > Araneidae > Caerostris > Caerostris extrusa. Next base: position 5,523 of record BPLR01014774.1, on the reverse strand, counting down.
TTTGTGATGTTTAGCATCTTGCCTCGTGAGTCAGATTACCTGGTGGGAGTTTTACAAGTTTTCTCCTATACGATAGGCAAATGCGGGATAATTCCTCCCTTAAGGCACAACCCACTTTCTTCAGCATCACGATGCCAAATCAGACTTGTACCTACGGTTGCTCCATTACAACAGAAATGCATCCCCCTTTCCTTCCTTCCATGAGAGATACAACAACAATCTTATCACATATATTTTCTCTTTTATCAGTAAGAGATATATAACTTCCCACTCTTATATTGTATTAATCCTTATATTCTTTTTTTCATATTTATTCGAATAAATTAAAATTGACGTATATTATTTCAGTAAAGATTGTTAGACGTTTTGCAAGAAAAATATTAATATTTTCTTAAATGAATGTTGACAAGTTAAAATATTTCTTGCTTTCCTTTAAAGAAGTGCAATTTACCAACATGCAAATAACAATGTTTTAATAATTTCCTTATATCCATGTTGTATTCTAAAATATTATTTTAGACAGAAAAAGAATTTGAAACTACTGAAATGAATTGCACACAATACATATTTAATTAATATTAATAGTGGAAATTAAAAATACAATAAACACTATTTTGCTTAATTATTATAAATACAATTTTCCTCGACTTCTTATTTCTTCGCTCACTCTCTTTATGTTATTTATTGTAATCATTATATTGACATTCATTACAGAGAAATACATTCTAATTTTTTATTTCTCTTTCTTCAAAAGGCTTCATAGTTTTATTGATCAGTCAATATGATTCGTAATATTATAAAGTATAAATTTGTATTATTGAGGGGATTTTTAAAATACTTTTTTTTTTTTCATATCTCACTTGGTAGACAGCAACATCTAGACTATGTTCAATGTGTGTTTCATATCTCACTTGGTAGACAGCAACATCTAGACTATGTTCAATGTGCGTGGAGCATCGGCAGATAGACGTCTGACTTGGCTACGCGTAAGGAGGACAGTGCCTTCCTGGAGGACTTTTAGGGGAACTACCCCGCATGTGCGTATCGTATGGGAGAGAATCAGGAAAACTTCCACCAGGTAGTCACTAACGAGGGAAGATACTGAGCATCACAAACTTCATCGAATCTTCTCGTTTTGGCTAGAGCTTCGGCCTACTACAAGTCTCAGGTTCGAATTCTGGCAGTAGTACCATGGTTGTTTGTTAGTGATTCGAATCCACGTAAAAATATAGGCCCCGATTTAATTAGCCTGAAGTACGCACAAATTAACCATATAGTGACAAATCAAACCAAACCTCGTTTTATAAAGTAGTGTCAGCAGCGGACATTAAACCTCCACCTAATAACCTAAATTTGCTAAAAGTTTCGTATTTGATTGTTTGTAACTGCTGTATTTTTAAGTATTTGAAATGGTGAAACTATTACATAAAGAAAAAAATATATTTTGTAAAGTGCAAAAGTGCAAAAAGTAGTAGTTTTGAAAAGTTGTAAGTATCTATCGTAATATATATGTTTAAAATATTATGACACACAAATTTTAAAAATATGTTGAAACCTTAATTTATAAAAAAATATTCTGTTTAAGTTAGAAAAATACTTTATTACATTCTTACGAAACTCTGCAAAGTATTTGAATTATTTAAAACTCCTAATGGGGAAAAAATTCCTAATTAAAATTAATATTTTTGTAAAGATATTTATTTTCATAAATATGAAAATATATTTTATATAATCATATATTCATAAAGTTTTATTATTTTTAATACAAAGTTTATATTTCAATTATCATTCGCAGTACAAAAAATGTAACCATTAAAATGTGAACAAAAAAGGGATTCACATTTTTATGATTTAATGCTTTAAAATTTGATCATTTAAAAGGAGCTGAATTTTCTCCTTCACAGCTAAGGATTTAATCCTTTTCTTAAAAGCAATTGAAAAATTTCTCCTTTTATTTGTATTTATCTTTTAAAAGAATGTATTTTTGTCGTCGTAGGATTTGTATTAAAATAATTTGCAATGCTAAGGTATGCGTTAAAATAGAACAATGGCTTTTCCACTTTTTGGGTTTTTATGACAGCTCTTAACTCAATTTTCTTACAATTTTGGTTTTTGATGGGTTACACAGCGTTATTAAAAATCAGAATATTTCTAGCATGCATTAAAAAATTAATTAGAAACTGCGCAAGTAGCATAAAAGTAGCTGACATGCTTGCCAAGCGACTTTCTCCTGAAACGAAAAAGCTGGCAAAAACCGTAAAATATTTTTTATTTTTCTCTTATTTTAGGTCCAATGTTCATAGAATCCTGAAATATATTTTTTTACATTAAATCCTTTCTCTTTTCCTACGAGTTTTCATTATATCTCGCAACAAAATATTTTATTACCTTTTGTACTTTTTATTTTATTAGTTTTGCAGCTGAGACTGGAAGGAGAGATTTATTTCACAGCCTGAAGAACGATAAAGGGGTGAAAATATTTCACTCTGGAAATTGATTGGATAAATGCAGTGTCTGTATTTTCCCATCGTTATAACTTGACTAGTGAGGAAAATTCTTTCTTTTTTTTAACTGATTAAAAATATTTCTTTTGAATGAGAATTATTTTCCAACTGGAAATTGTCCATTTTCGATTGTGATATATTTATTTATTTTTTTGTCATAATGGATGGAACCTTTTCCAACAGGAAGTAATTGTGCAGAATAAATGTTTATCAATGATAAATTGAATGCTCAAATCTTTTGCTACTTTTGCAAATTGAAATCTTAACAAAAGAAAATATGAATAATTTTTGTTCTGGAAGAAAATACTTATTTTTAAATATTTTTAAATATTAATAAAATAAATATTTATTTAAATAATAAATATTTAAATTTTATTTAAATAATAAAATTTATTTAATAACTGAATAAATATTTTTTTTAATATTCAAATGGCGAATTTTTATATAAATAATCGAAATATATTTATTTATGATTTATACTATTTCTTTTTATTTCGCTAATTTCCTTTACTTTGGCTTGTTACTTCCATTATCTAAATAAGATTTAAAAACAACGTTTAAAGAAATTATATTAATGGGAAAAAAATTACTAAAATAAATAATCTTTGTAAATATATTTTGTTTTTTAAATGTGAAATATATTTTATATAATCGTAGACACATTCATTCTTTTATCTAAATAAATATTAAAAAATAGCGTTTAATACTTTGTTTTTTTTTTTTTAAAATTATAGTTTATTATCATAATAAATTAAAAAAAAAAAAATATTTGAGTCTGAATTTATAAAAGCTTGTGTTTAATCACAAAACGTAAAATCCTTTATTAGAAGTTTACGATGCCCTGCAAATATTTTGAATTGTGAAAAAAAAAAAATAAAACTCTTAATGGAAAGAAATAATAAAAATAAATATTTTTTATAACAATTTTTTTATAAATATAAAAATATATCTTATATAAACACATAAAGTTTACCTTTTAATCCAAGTCTTCTATTTTAATTATCATTCATAGCAGAAAAAAATATAACCATTAAAATATGAAAAAATAGTATTCAATTTTTATATGATTTAATGCTATAAAATGTGTTCATTTAAAAAGCAACCTGAAATTTCTCCTTCACAGTTAAGGATTTAATCTTTTCTTAAAAGCGTTTGCAATATTTTAGTTCAGATTATGTTTTAAAAGAGTATATTTCTTTATCATCGTAGGGATTTGTAATAAAAGGTATACGTTAACATATAACAATGGCTTCTTCCAATCTTTTGGGTTTTATGACAGCTCTTAACTCAATTTTCTTACAGTATTCGGTTTTGATGGGCTACAACAGCGTTATTAAAAATCAAGAATATTTCTAGCATACATTAAGAAAAAAGATTCATTAAAGGGAAACTGCGCAAGAAACGCACTAAAAAGTAGCTGACATGCTTGTCAGAAGCTACTTTCCCTGAAAATGAAAGCTTGCAAAACGGTAAAAATATTTTCATTTTTCTTATTTTAGATCCAATGTTCATAGAATCCTGGAATTTTATATCAAGTCCTTTCTTCTTTCCTTCGAGTTTCCATTATATCTCGCCACGAAATATTTTATTACCTTTTGTACTTTTCATTTTTATTAGTTTTGCAGCTGAAACTAGAAGGAGAGATTTATTTCACAGTCTGAAGAACGATAAAGGCCTGAAAATATTTTACTCTGAAATTGGTTGGATAGATGTAGTGTCTGTATTTTCTATCGTTATAACTTGACTAGGAGAAAATTTTTTTTAATTGATTAAAAAAATTCTTCTATAGGAGAAGGAATTTCCAACTGGAAATTGTCCATTTTCGTTTGAGATTTGTTTTACCTTTGTCATAATGAATGGAATTTTTTTCAACAGGAAATAGTTGTACAGAATGAAAGTTCATCAATGATAAATTGAATTTTCAAATCTTTCGCTACTTTTGCAAAATGAAGACTTAGCAAAGACAATATGAATAAATAATTTTTTTCTTGTAGAAAATATTTTATTTAATGTTGAAAAATTATATATATTTTTTTATTCAAATGTTTTTGAATTTTTATATGAATGTTATAAAAGATATTTGTTTATTATTTATACTATTTCTTTCTATTTTAGCTAATTTCATTTCTTTGGATTTTTGTTTTCCTTTATCTAAATTAATTTAAAAAAATAACGTTCAAAATTTGTTGTATACATTTTATTTTAAAAATTAAACGTTATTATCATAATGGAATCTTTTTCCAACAGTAAATAATTGTGCAGTATGAAAGTCTATCAATGATAAATTGAATGTTCAAATCTTTTTGCTACATTTGTAAATTGACAAAAAGAAAACATGAATAATTTTGCACTGGAAAAAAATGCTTATTTAGTGTTAAAAAAAAATTAAAAAATTTTATGTTGAAATGGCGAATTTTTTATATGAATGATCTAATATTTTTGGTGTTTGTTATACTGCTTCTTTCTATTTAGCTATTTTCCTTTACCTTCTTTGTCTTTGTTCCTTTATCTAAATATATTAAAAAAAAAGTTTACAAATTTGTTTTTTTATTTTAAGAATTAATGTTTATTTTCATTATAAATTAAAAAAAAATATTGAAATCTGAATTTATAACCGATTTTGTTTTTAATCAGAAAAACTTAAATCCTTTTTACTACAAGCTTAAGAATTGTGGCAAGATTTTTGAATCGGGGAAAAAAAAACGTTCAATGGAAAAAAATAATGAAAAAATATTTTGTTCTAATGATATTTTTTTATAATCATGAAAATATATTTTATATAAAAAATATAAATATTCATAAAGTATTATTTTTTAAAGTAAGGTTTATATTTTAATTATCATTCACAGTGCAAAAATATGGCCATTAAAACGCCAACAAAATGCATTCACCTTTTATGATTTAATTCTATAAAATTTGTTCATTTAAAGAGCAGCTTGAATTTTCTCCCTGCACAGTTAAGGATTTAATCCTTTTCTTAAAAGTATTTCAAAAATTACTCATTTTATTTATATTTATC
>BPLR01014773.1:0-30365 GCA_021605095.1 Caerostris extrusa | reverse complement strand
AACAAATGAATGAACAAAATAATTCTGTGAACAAATAAATTATAGTTTAAAAACCAATAGTAAAAACAATGCTTTTATTAATCAAACTAAAAGTAAAAAATAATTGTTAACATAAGAAGAAAGTTATTGACGAGAAAATGAATGCCACTTAAAAAGCGTGGTGTGCTCGATATCAATCGTTATAATTTTTTCTCTAGTTTCATTCCGAAATTCAGAGTTAGTTTAAAAATGTCATACAAAGCAAACCCACACTTTTAGAACAATCAGTGACATTCATTTTCTTGTCTAATTTTATTTTTTACAATTATTTTTTACTTTTAGTTTGATTAACTTCTAAAAGCGTGTTTTTAAACTATAATATTTGGAATGAGGTCCAGGTACGGAGGACTGTAACTGTAGTTCTTACAATAATTTAATTGTGAATAAAACAAAAAGGCGAAAGTGAATATGTCGAACCAGCCTTGATTCGAATAGGGAGTCTCCTATCGATCCGTAATCAGGCACGTTATCCGTTGTGCCACTGTCCTGCACTTAAATTTGAATGTCTTAGGTATTTTTCTTTTCATTCTACTTGGGCTAAATTTCTCTTCATAAAATGACTAATCCTGGCTATCCTAATCATGATGAATTAATAAACTTATCAAAATATTTTTAGTGCCATCGGCCCCTGATAGGTCTACAACGTTTAAATTAAATCTGATCCATTAAAGCCAAATCGAGCCCAAAGAGTCAGTTACAAACATACATACAGGTGAAACTAATAAAAGCATATTAAAACGATGAATTATGAACAAAAAAATTAATCCGTTAAAAATGAAAAAATAGTGAACAAAGGGAAATGAACAAAATAATTCAAGTGAACAAAAAATGATGAATTATGAAACAAAAATTAATCCCTTTGGGGAAAATGAACAAAAAAATTAATCCTTTAAGGCTTATGGATTTTATAAAGTGTTCATAGTCCTAACATATAAATTTTATAATTTTTTTTGGTTGAATTTAATTTTGTTATATGTTAGGAAAATAGTACTGAAACTAGATGATATGGAAAGAATAATATAGTGAGTTTAGTTTTCTATTAATTTGCTTTTGAATCAATTAACGTTACCTATGAAATAATTTGAAGTATAAGAATATATTTAATAATGTAGCAATTGTACAATTTACAAACATCAAATTTCATTGAAGTCTGAACAGATATTAAAATATTGAAAATTCTTTTTTTTTTTTTTAAACCATAAATTAAAAAAAAAAGAAAAAAGAAATGATTTACTTGAAAAATATGTGAATGCGAATATAAATCTTTAGCTTTATTTTATATGTCCATGATATCAGTTAAAAAAAGAAAAAAAATATGCATGTAAATCCATTTCATACACATTAAATCAAGCTTAGACTTAAAATACTGCGATCTCTATTATTTTTTTTTTTTCTTTTAGAAGTTTTTTAGAAATGGCTAATGGTTTTAAACGGTGCCTGTAGTGTTTCTGGGCAAGTAAGCTAATCATGTACAAACACGTTAGAATGGCAAAAGTAGAGGGAAAACTCCTAACTAACTGAACTCTCGCAGTTGCACTTACTAATGGAGAGTTCTACTTCAGAAAATGGATTTTAAAGTTACATGCTGCCACATGCATTTCCACAGTTATGCATTTTAAAAGTTACATGCATTTATTACATGCTTTCTTTTTTTATTTTTCTGCTACTGAACTTTTTTTCATTTCTCTATAGCTTTTGTAGAGTTCATGTAAACATATCCACAATACTTGAAAAAGAAAGAAAAGAAAATGTGACATGCCTACGAAAAATTTTCTATATTAGGAAGAAAAAAATCTGTTAAAAAAATATATCAAGTTATAAATTAAAGACAAGAATAAAAAATGGTCTTTTTTTATTGTTTTTAATTGTAGGTTGAGCCGAATAGCGCTGAATGGCTGAGAGCATCTAACACCTCGGGCGCTCGGTGTCACATGTTTTGGGTTCGAGCCCCAGTGGTGGTATGGATGTTTGTAGTGGTTTTGAATCCAATTTAAATCTTAAATCGATCTTATATGATCGTAGAGCGTTAATCTTGAGATTTAGTCAAGCCAGCCCTCGTGGTTCCTCGCTAAAATTCAGGCTGCGTACTCTTAGCCATAGCTGATCATCTGGCAGACGAGGTCTTCTGACCTGGTGTAGGCTTTCCTGCACCAGGGGAATAGTGCACAACAACAATTGTAGGTTAAGTGCAACAAAAAGAAAAATCTGTTATTATAACTGTGAAGCACATTTATATTATAGATGCAATCATTATGCAAAATGCTAGCTTGTTGAATGTTGCAAAATTTCTTCAAAAACTTATATTGCTCGTTGTAAGTAAATCGTCGTCTGTTGTTGCTTGCGACTAATCCTCAGTGTCCTGCAATGCGGGACGGTCATCCCGTTAGTAGTCTACTCATGAAGGAGGGAAGAGAGGGGAGAAGCTTCCCCTGTTGTGTGATGGATCATCCGTAGTTAGAAGTCTGAGTTGGTTCACGTGACACACTCTTACAGTCATAAAGAGACCGGGACCTATGGTTAATGGATTCCGAACAACTATAAACATCGATGACAATATCCGGGACTTGAATCGAAAACCTGTGGACTGAGCGCCAAGGTGGCGCTGACACTCGGTCATTCAGGCCCAAAGCGCCATCAAGATGACAACACGGTAATAGCGAGTAAGTATCGCAACGCTGTAACAAAAGCGGTGTCCAGACTGAGAACGAAAGATTGGTTTTGGATTGGTTTGCCGCTCTACGGTCATCTTAGGTACACTTTAGGCTAAACAGACCGGACCCTACAGTTTAAAAGTGAAACCTAACCTCTACACACACCTAACCTTTAACCTCTACGGTACTCGAACCCGAAACCAGTGGTATCGAGGGCCAGAGCGCAAGCTATTCGGCCATTCAAGCCTTAGAGAAAGAAGAGAGAGGCAAGTGGATCAAGCTGCGAATGTCTACGTCTGACCGCGAGCAACAATTAATTTTCAGTGATTAATTTACTTTAACTATAAAATGTAAAGAATCTATATTTTATAGAAAGTTTTATTAAAAAGTTTGAATATTTCAGGTATTAAAACATTGACATTTTTTTTTTCGAAACTGATAAACCATAAATTAAAAAAATGTGTTACTTGAAAAATATGTGAATGCAAAATAAACCCTTTAGCTTCACTTTATACGCCCATGATATCTATTAAAAGAAAAAAATATGCATGCAAATTTTTCATACATTAAATCTAAGCCTAGACTTAAAATACTGCGATCTCTATTATTTCCTTTTCTTTTAAAAGTCTTTTAGGAAATGGCTAATGGTTTTTAAACGGTGTCTTCAGTGTTTCTGGGCATGTAAGCTAATAATGTACAAACACGTTAGAATGGAAAAGTAGAGAAAAAAGAATCTTAACTAACTGAACTTCGCAGTTGCACTTACTAATGGAATTCTACTTCGGAAAATGGATTTTAAAAAGTGAACTTATTACATGCTGCTTTCTTTTATTTCTTTTTCTACTGAACTTTTTTTCTTTACAGCTTTTTGAAGAAACTGCATGTTATGATATCCATAATACTTGATAAAAAAAAAAAAAAAGAAAGAAAATGTGACATGCCTACAAATAAGTTTGCTATATTAGGAAGAAAAGAAAATCTGTTAAAAAAAAAAGATCAAGTTCTGAATTATTCATAAATACAAAGAATAAATATGGTCTTTTTTCTTCTATTGATTTTTAATTGTAGGTTGGGAGGGAAGGGGAGGGGCGGAATGGCCGAGCGTCTAACTTGCGCTGCTCTGGCGCTGTGTGCCACAGATTTCGGGTTCGAGTCCCTGCGGTGCCATGGATGTTCGTAGTGGCTCGGAATCCGCTTTAAACCGTAGCTAACGGTCTAATAAGATCGTAGAGCATTGTATTGTGGTTTAATCAGTCTTCAGATATCGTGGTTCTTCGCTAAAGGGAGGCTGCATATTACTCTTAGCCATGGCCCAGCCACCTACGACGGGGTCCTTTAGACCTGGTGTGAGGCTTTCTTGTACCAAGGAGGATTAACAACAACAACAGCAGCAATTGTAGTTTAAGTGCAACAAAGAAAAATGTTATTATAACAACGAAGGCATTTATATTATATATGTATTCATTATGCCAAATGTAGTTTATTGAATGTGCGGAATTTCTTCAAAATCTTATAATTGTTCTTTATTTGTAAAGCTCCATCTAGATGAGATTACGAGAATTAACTAATCTGTCTCACAAAACCATTATAAATCCAGTGTCCAGACTAGAGTACGAGTGAGGCAAGTCGATCCCACTGCTAGTGTCTTCGTCTGACTGCGAGCAATATGCTACGTTATCTCTAACTGTGAGTAACAGATGGTGAAAGATAGCATCAGCGATCATTCATTTAATATGCAGAAAAACAAAAACTCTGGTCGGTGCGAGGCCGAGACAGAAGGGCACACACTCTGGTTCTCTCTATACGGTTATAAAGCGATTTATCACACACTGGTTGGAGTTGGTTCGAGGCAAATGACTCACTCAAGTTTTTGTCTACGCTGAGACAAACTGGTTTTATCGGAGTTCATACGAGAATTAGCAGAGTCAGGCTCGTGGACCAATTATAACCAACCAATTTGAACCAATGTGAACGAATGTGAACCAATGTGAACTAATTGCCACAATATAAAGGGAACCAGAGTGTTGCCCTCTGTCTCGGCCTCCTCATAGAGCAAAAAGTCGGTGTTTTTCTGCATATCAAGGGATTCTTACAGATGCTATCTTAGATCATCATCTGTTACTCGCAGCTAGAGATAATGGCTTATTGCTCGTTGTGAGACGAAGACTTCTAGGAGCGGGATCGAATCACCTTACTCATAGTCTAGTCTGGACGCTTCTTAAAGAATACAATTACGAGACAATGTGTTATAAATGATAAGCAATGTTTTCCAGTGTTTTGTGTATGTTGTCATTTTACTAATGCAAAATAGTCAAGATATCGGTTTTTTCTGATTATTGATGGCTCTGTTCCAAGTTCGTATGTCACGAGCAGTTGATTGACGAGAATGAAGATAGGGAATCTTAATTCGGACAGACATTTGGGGTCATACCTGAAATAGCCTTCATATGCAGCCACAATTGCCATCGAGTCTCCGGGTTTATTACAGCAATAATAATTAACGATAAACAGAGGAACCTTACTAGAGCTTTCTTCAATGCAGTTGGACATGGCGGCCATTTAACATTATTTTTCAGTAATTAATTTTAAATACTTTCGAACTTTATTATTATATTTGTACCGCTATCTTTAAACTTTTGCTACTCAAAAGTATCAAATTTATTACAAGTTCTTTTGGTTTAATAAAATGCATGAATTAGAATATTTAGGGATTAAAAAAAATATTTACAACGTTACAAATTTATTAAATTCGTTCTATTCATATTTTTAATGAAATCATATTATTCATATAGTTATTTTTATTGATTGAGTTTTAAATTTTAAAAATATTTCGCTAAAAAGAATTTTTAAATTGGTTCATAAAATATTTTAATTTAAATATTAAAAATATTATAGTGCGTTGCGCAAAAACTCGTTTGTCAACTAAAGAGATTATTTAAACTATAACTTTTACAAATGGTTTGAAAGAAATATGTATACATCTATAAAAAGCTTCTTTTAAATGTATGATTCAAATTACAGCTTTATGAAAAATTTTTTATCCAAAAAAAATAAAATTTTTTTAAAAAACAAGCAGCAGTTAAAAGAATCGTTATTATAAAAATCATTTAAATTGAATACAAAATTATTCATGTCATCTTACAGATTGCTTTATTTTCAACAAATTACTTATACATTCAACAGGAAATTCGTAGTATTTATGAGAAACTCATAACGTTAACGTAATAAAACGTTAAGAAAAATGTATTTAGAAATAGATGATTCTAATTCCAAGCATCATTGAAATATTTTTTTTATTAACATATATTTTATATTAATGTTTTATTAGGTTTTATATCCGAAAAAATTGTTTCAAAACGTGTTTAAAAATATATGTTGAATCTATGTAGAAAGTAATTTATTAAAAGAATTTATCCAACGCAAATAAGTTGAATATAATATTTTAGAATGGCTGTAAGAATATTTGTTATGAATATTATTTTTTCCTATAGCCAATTATAACAAAAATTGAGGTCCATAGCTAGTAACTTGTTTTGATTTCAATAAATTATTTTGGATTTCAACAAATAATTAAAGGCAGATACCTTTAAAAGACTCGAAAATAATCCTATAAATAAATATTTAAAATATGTTTAACAAATATATGTTGAATGTATGTTGAAAGTGATGAATTAAAACGACCATTGAAAATAATTTGTTCAATATAATAAGTTTAAAATAATATTTTAGTAATAATAATTGTTATAAATATTATCTTTCATATTGCAAATTATAACAAAATTAATGTCCATAGCTAGTAACTTATTTTGATTTCAATAAATTATCTGATTTCAACAAATATCCAAAGGCAGATACTTTGAAAAGACTTTAAAATAATCATATAATTAAATACTTAAAAATTATTCATTAGGCCTTTTTATTAAAAACAAATTATATTACTTGTTTTTTTTTAAAGTCAATTAATACTTTTTTTTTCACTCTATTGCAGAAAGTCTTTTATAAATAATTTTCATTCATTTTTTTAAGTTTATCTGGTGCAATCTATTGGTAGATATATGCAACTTAATTCTATAAAAAACTATAATTAATTAATTAAATTTAATTACTGAATTAATATTTTAAAAAACAGTATTAACATTCAGTGTCATCCACTACAAGTTCAAAAATGTATTTGAACTTGAGTGGATGAATAAAAAGTATTTTATAAACGATTGAAAATTTGAACAAGATATATATAGAGATTGTGGGCTAATAGAAAGAATTGAAAAAGAATTTTTTTAACATCATAAGGAAAACATTGCCATAAATCCTAACAAAATTAACGGCACCAACTAACAACTAATTTTAATCTCAACTATTTTCTTCTATATAAATTTTCTTTCATCAATTAATTCCTGCATTAAGAATTACATGAATCTGTCGTCTATCTGAAACTCACAACAAAGGTATATAATAATAAATATATTCTAGAATAAGTAACAAATGTTCTAGAATAAACAATTAAAAAAGAGATAAAAATATGTTAAATCATGGTCGAAAAACGCTCATTAAGGGTATATATCAAAATAAACTTTTACAAAAACTTTTGGAACTTATCTGAAACTCACAGAAGTACTCCTAATGTTCTAGAATAAGTAACAAGTGTTCTAGAATAAACGATTTAAAAAAAAAGGAGATAAACGATGTCAAATTATGGTTAAAAACTGTCATTATTTCAAAACGAACTTTTACAGAAATTATTTTGGAACTTTATCTGAAACTCAAAGGAAGTGTCCATGTGTTCTAGAATATAATGTAAGTATTCTAGAATAAACAATTAAAAAAAGAGAAATCATGTTAAAAAACCTTCTTTTCAGTGTATATTACAAAACAAACTTTTACAAAAATTTTTTGGAATTTTTATCGAAAAAAATGTGACATAAATAATATTAAATTTCCCAACTTAATTCAATTAAGTAGTATTTCCTTTTAAGCTAAACAGATTTGTCTCAGTTTTTTATAGATATAGAAAAGTAATAAGAAACATTAAATATAATTTGAAGTATTTGATGCAAGCGATTTCTGTGACTAAAAAGGAAAAAAAGTTTTGAGTTACTTTGTTTCACTTAATCAATTGTGACTTTTTTTACTTTTTCCATGAAAAAAATAGTGTTTAAAAAATAAGAATTTTTTTTTTACCTTAATTGAAAAAAAAAAAATGTAATATTTCAAATGATAATTTGTTTCGAACCATTGTGTTTCAAAAATTTTCTTTTAATTATTAATTAATTCTATTGATTAAAACTTCTGATGTCACTAGAAATTATAATCGAAACTAGACATTTTAAAAAGAATTCTAATTCCCCTAGAAATTTTAAATTAAGTTTAGTAATTCTTTATTATTTTTCACAGTACAAATCATGTTGAATTAAACCGAAACATTTTCATAAGAATTGTTAAAACATTGCGATTCATTTCTAAGTTGCGATTGATTTAATGAAATATTTTTTAATAGATATTGAAATGTTCTTGGTAAAAACCTATTAAAAAAAAGTTATGTAGAAAAAAATGATTTTATACGTTAGTAAATAAATACATTTACATACATGTTTAGTAAATAAATACATTTGTTGAATTAAACCGAAACATTTTCACAAGTATTGCAAAAACATAGTGATTCATTTCTAAGCTGTAATTGGTTTAATAAAGTATTTTTAAGGGGGCTTAAAGGTTCTTGGTAAAAATCAATGAAATCAAGATATTTAGAAAAAAAAAAAGGATTTTATACGTTAGAATATGTTTAACAAATAAATACAGTTGATGAATTAAACGGAAATATTTTAAAAAGTTTCTTTACAATATAGTGATTCAGTTTTAAGCTGTAGTTGGTTTGATAAAGTATTGTTAATAACGGTTAAAATTGCTTTTAGTGAAAATCTATTAAATCAAGCTATTTAGAAAAAGTATTTTATACGTTAGAATATATTTAGTGAATAAATATATTTGAAATAAAATCCAACATCTAGGAAATCGAAATTTCAGATTAACTTATAAATATTACATGCTCGTGCATTACTTAGAGAAACTATATTCTGTATGTGATTTTAAGAATATTGAGAAAATGTGTGCAAATGTAAGCTTTTCAAATGAAAGCATCGGGATATTCCAATGCGAATTGTATACCGCTTTGCAAGTTTGAAATATTCAAAAGTATTTGTAAGGATTGATGGCCATACATTGAACTCGGATCTAAAGAATGTATATGTTTTGAGAGGTAATATCTGTGGCAGATATTCTTTAGATTTTACGTTACATATATCGCTTTTTTGAATTATGGTAAAATATTCACATGTTTCTCTAGGAATAAAGATGCATTGTTCTTATTTCGAAAACAAATCATGGAAATTATAATGTTTTCAAGAAAAGAAATATAGCACATTACGCTTGTAGTTGTATTTTCTCAGAATTTCCGAACTTGTAACATTTGACATTAAGAAAATACAAGAGATTTATTTATGTAAGTCGTGAATATAAGATATTTTTATTGTGCTGAAATATTATATAATGTATATTAATATAGTCAGTGATATTTGTGTTGTTTAAAAATTATGATATTAAAAAAATAGTTAGTATAAATACGTATCGTTTGAACAGGTAATATCAAATTTTTATTATAGTATTCAATAATTTTAGAAAGTGTTAGATATGGTGATTTAAATTAAATGCTGTTATAAAATTATGTTGTTAATTTAAACAAAAAATAGATAATTAATTCATTATTGATTATTATTTCTATTTATAGATATTTTGTTTCTGTAATAAGTTATTTTTTATGTGTGCCTGATCCTAATCCTCAGTCTCCTGTAATGTGACGAATATCTCATAAATAAATCAGTACATGAATGAAGTGAAAGGGGGCAGCTTCTGTTGTCATGGAGCACCCGTAGGTAGAAATCTGACTTGGCTTCGTGACGTTGAAGAAGGAGGGAAGTGCCTTCCGGGAAGGCCATTTAGTTGGAACTACCCCGCATTTGCGTGTTGTATGAGTGAAAAGCCGTAAAACTCCCACCAGGTAGTTTGACTACCGAGACAAGATGCTGAACCTCACAAACGCCATTGAGTCTCTCAAATCAGATTTTACATTGATAAAAATTTATTAATAGCAAAATACTGTAATTTGATTTAAAGGAAGAAATAAAACTGGTTCTTATTTCACTTGGTAGACAAAAACATCTAATACAAATCCAAGAACCCGTGTGGTCTCATGGCAGAAGGGAAAGGAGGGGGGCAACACTGTTGTTGATGCAGCACCCGTAGAATGAAGTCTGACTTGACTCCATGCTGCTGCAGAAAGAGGGAATTGCGTCCTTGAAGACTTTTAGGGAAACTGACCTCATTTGCGTTTCGTATGGGAGAAAAGTCGTAAAACTCCCACCAGGTAGTCCGACTCACGAGGCAAGAGTCTGAACATCATTATAAACGACATCAAATCTCCTCTGTTTTTTAAATAGTGTCTATAGCAAAGCCACCAGCGGATTGAAGCTCAGCCCATCATTTTCAGCAGTGGCTGTGTTGCTCCTGAGCCACGAGTCAGGCACATTAGATCTTTAACAGTTGAGAATTAGTATTAAAGAAGAAAAGAGGCAGTTAGTTGGTGATTTTATTATCATTCCAATTAAAAACTTACATACGAAAATAAGAAAAACCCTTTTGTATTATCATTTATAAGTGTAATTTTAAACAAAAATTTTTTTTTTGCATTTTACATTTACAGCCACGAGTCAGGCTAAGGTATTTTATTACTCGACCAAATTTAGTTAAGAATATTTAACATGTTCAGTTGGGCTGGTTAATTTTCTAAACTATTTATTACGAAGGAGATACCAATTAATTCATAATCCTTTCTGAGTCTTAATTATAAAGGGGCTTCGATCCTAATTAAGCCAAATTAATTAATTAGATCCTAATTAATCTAATTAAGCCAATTTATCAATTCTAAAGTACAACGACCGGAATTAATTGTAACATCTACAATTTTAATCACTGATTAAAATATTTCTTGCTATGTGTTTCCAATGTTTATGTTTACTGGTTAACTATAATCTAATTACATCAGTCCATGTATTATATTCTATTTATTTCCTAAAAAAAAAAAAGCCAACTAAACATTGTACAGGTGAAGTACTTTAATACATCTATTCTGCTCATGATTTGAGATCTCTAAATTTATTGACTACTTTTACAATAAGTAAAGCTTCTTTAATGTGCTAACAGTTGCCCTAAGGTTTGCTGCCTAGAATGCTTCCAACAGTCAGTATCTTTGCTGTCCAAAAGTACAATCGTAGAAACCCGTTAAACTAAAATTAGATAGTCTGACTATAGATAGAAGACTCTGAAACTGTTCGTTTTAAAAAGCAATAGAGCCCGCCTCGGGGCTCAGTAATTCAGACGGCTGGTAAGCATTAATATTGAGGTTCCATCCGCTGGCAGCTTTAATGTAGACACTGTTTTAAAAAACGAGGAGACTCGAGGGGCGTTTGGGAAGTTCAACATCTTGCCTTATTATTAGTCGGACAATGTTGTGGAGTTTTGGGTTTTCGCCCATACGATATGCAAATGCGGATAATTCCGCCTAAAAGTTCTACCGTAAGGCACTGTCATCCTTCTGAACAAGCAGCTAAGTCAGACTTACTGGTGCTCCATCACAACAGAAGATGCTCTCTCTCGTTCCCCTTTCCATGAGAAAACATGGGTTCATGGACTTGTTATGGATGTTGTTGTCCACCAAGTGGGAAACAAAAAACGCAATCAAAATTGTATAACATTTAACATAACATACATATAACACATACCACTAGTAGGAATCGAACATTTATTATTCTGAATAAAGGTTGACTCAATAAAGGTTCAATTCTCACTGGTGGTACCATTTTTTGCAGAACTATTGACTGCGAGCTGAAAGCATATAAAAATAAAATTTAATATCAATAATTTTTATCTGATTCTTCAGTAAATCAATTCTTCTACATTTTTTACATTTTGTGGATGTAATGAGATTACATCATATGTTGCACCCTGGAAAACGTTACATCTATTTCAAATATTCCTTATTTATTATGAAAGAAGTCAAATCAAGTTTCTGTTATTGGTAATAAAACATTCTTTTATGTACTCTGAAATATTTTATGTTGTGTTGTTTCTTATCCCAATTGGTCGACAGCAACATCTAAACTAAAATCATGAATCCGTGTGGTCTCATGGATTGAGGGAAAGGGAGGCAGCTTCTGTTGTGATGGAACACCCGTAGGTAGAAGTCTAATTTGGCTTCGTGTCGCTGAAGTGCCTTCAGGAAGGAATTTTAGGGGGAACTAACCCGCATTTGCGTATCGTACGGGAAAAGTCCGGAAACTTTAACCAGGTGGGCAGAAAATTGCACGAATATGCTGAATATCTAAACGCAATCGAGAATCCTCATTTTTTGAAATAGTGTCTACAACAAAGCCGCCAGCGGACTGAACTTCATCTTTAATGCTCACACTACAGCCGCACGTTGCCAATGAGTCATGAGAAAGGCAAAAATTTTGTACACAGTCCAGTCCTATTAATGTGACCACCTGTCAAAAGCCAGAATATACACCTCTTGTATATTATGGCTTTAAGTGGAAGTGAGAATGTGATATTAAGCTTAATTCTTTATATACACTCCACTGCAATGTGTTGCCACCTGCTTTTGAGATTGGTTATTTCACGTTGACGTCGAAAGTAGATGGTGATCCCAATAATGTGACTGGACTGAGTATAATAAATAAATTATGAAATAAAAATAGTACCATTTTTGCGATTAAACGTACATTCATGTCCATAAATTAAGGATAATGAAGTTCAGGCAAAGAAAGATACAGAAGCAAAACAAATTTGACTTATTTGTAAAGTCTATTTATTAAACAAAAGGTAAAGAGCAAAAAAGATGCTATATGTTTGACATAATTAATAAAAATTGCGATTTTTACTCCCTGGAGCAAATTTCAAAAAAGAACCTATTTACAAAAACAGTATAACATGGTTAGTATGATGGCTAATATGGAGTATGTCTCCCAGACGATGCAATACAGGCCTTACAACGCCTAGGCATGCTGAGTGTCAAATTATCAATCTGATCTTGGGGAATATTACACCACTCATCAAGCAATGCCCTCCGAAGTTCCGGTTGACAGGTGGGAGGGGGTTGACGGGCTGCAATTCGTCGGCCAAGCATATTCCACACATGCTCTATTGATTCAAGTCCGGTGAGTATGCTGGCCAATCCATATGGGTGATATCCTCCAATTGAAGGCATTCGTCTACAATGTTTGCACGGTGAGGATGGGCGTTGTCATCCATAAACAGAAATTCAGCACCCATGGCGCCCCGAAACAAACGTACATGTTGTTACTGAATG
Source organism: Caerostris extrusa (assembly GCA_021605095.1). NCBI lineage: Eukaryota > Metazoa > Arthropoda > Arachnida > Araneae > Araneidae > Caerostris > Caerostris extrusa. Next base: position 17,258 of record BPLR01014773.1, on the reverse strand, counting down.
ACATCCCGATAGATGTGGCCTGTCATCGTTACACTCTGAACATGCAGGTCAGTTCTGGAACCAAGAATAATTCCTCCCAAACGAGCCATCCTGCACCACCGTAACGGTGTCGTACAATGGTGTTCTCTTGGTGGTAACGGGTACCTGGCGCTCTCCATATGAAAGTCCGGCGAGAATGGGACTGCAAACTAAGCCTGGACTCATCGGAAAACATCACACAAGACCACTGTTGCGGTGTCCACAATGCATGCTCTCTACTCCCGGTAAATTTTTATTTTAGAGTTCAATTTCTGTGTGATTCTGAATTATCCTTAATTTATGGACATGAGTGTATATATATATATATACACTTATATATTATTTGTGTACGTTATAAATAAATTTATTTTTTGAAAAGCAGAATAAACGTTCCAAAATTATTAGTTACTGATTGGAAGCATGTATGCGAGATTTTTAAATCTTGATAAATGTATAGTAGTTTACTAACATATGACATATTCGATTACAAAAATTATTGAATTGCTATAAAAGAACCCATCAGAACGCGAGCTATGATACTCCGTCCGCTGACTGAAGAAACAATTTTTCCCTGAAGTCCGTTTCAGTATCTTCTGAATCCACGCAAATTTCGTACAGGTCGTTTCGACGCGGAACTTTGCGATGTTTTGCTTGTAAGCAAATCTGCCCACTTTCTTTCCATTCTTCTTCTACTATCCATGATCAGTGTTTTGTATCGTAACGGGCTATTTTATTTTATTTTTATTGTCACATTTATTTATTTTTTAAATTTAAATAAATTTTTATTATTAATTATTATTATTTAAAATTTTAAATTGCTTTACTAATCCTAATTATTTCCTCTTTGATATTATTTACAGAGCATGTGCTCTATAAAATTTTCTTCTTTTAAAATTTTATATTTTGGATTCTATAATTATATAACTCTTAAAATATAAATTATGATATGGAGGTACAGGTTATTACCCTCGGCACTCCAACTAAACATCAGTCGTTACGTTACGTTGTTGTAAATGAATATACCATACATAATGGATAGAAGGTGTTTTACCTTCCAAAATGTTGTAATTCATCAGAAATATAGATAAAAATAAATTTCTGTTAAATATATTTTTACCAAATACAACAAAAATTTTTGTTCAGCATTGTTGAAAAAAAGCAAAATAAAACATCATTTAGAGACATGTCACAAAAGATTTGTCTAGGATTTTAAGAATGCAGTGCAAGTCTGACATCCAGTTCAGCCGTATGGAATCGAATATCTTTGTGTTTATTGTATTTTTCATGTTATAGCATTCAGAAGTTATCTACAAAAATCTGCATTATTAATGACACGTGAAAGTTGACGTAAAAATTATTCTGAAAAGGCATCTATATAGTTAACTCAAGAACATGATGTTATGTTGTGTAAGCATTCAAGAAGAATCTTGATGGTCTGCACAGTGCTAATCTAGTACATGGTATGTTAGTCAACTCAGTTCATTCAAATGTTAGAAAGGAGTTCAGGTCATCTAATTCAGTTCAAAGAATAGAAAGAGAATCCTATTGAATTTTCTTTTGTAGATATGTGTTAAATACGAAATCAATTATTCGCAAAGTAAAAAGAACTCTGGTAGTTACTAAGATATGTTAGTTAGGTAATATAAGGTATCGGAGTCATTTTAGAATTCAGAACTCGCAGCATAGTCAAACTACTACTACTACACCACATCACATCACATCACTGTGCCTAGAGCTGAGTCGCCTCTTTACAGTTTGGGAATGGTATGGGTGAGAAAGTCTGACTGGGCTCTGTGACGCTCTTACACTCGTATGTGACCAGTACCTACGGCTTAAAGTGGACATGCCAAATGGCATTGTCATTCTCTTTTTGCCTCCTACCAACATGGAAAGTTTCCATTAACAAGAATTACGTTATATATGTGGAGTTCAGGACATATCGTGTTCTCCGATTTTTCATCCGAGATAAAGGTAACTTGTCTTTTTCAATAAATGAAGATCTTCAAACGTCACTTCTCCACATATATAACACAAATTATTAGCTGAATAATCCCCTTGCGTGGCATTCACAGCTGTAAAAAATATAATGTGTTTAACTAAAACGCAAATTCACTGCAATCATTGTTTCCCTCAAAACACCGCGTTCAATTAATAGCTATCATATTTTTATTTTTAAAACCAAAGTAAGAATCACTGCCGGCAGTAAAACAGGCGTCTCCTCTTGCAGACTGATTAGTTCCAGAGGTTCTACACGATAGTAGCTACAAAGCCTTCAAAACTAATGTCTTGGGAACCCTATTTCTAAACCTTATTTTTCAGATATTTCATGTACATGCAATATAGATGTATAAATCTTTATACATTTCATAAATATTCAATTTATGAGATATATATTTTAATACATTTATTTTTTAGAATGCTGTTATATACTTTACAAATTATTATAATTTGTAAGTTCTGTTATACAAATTTACATATTCCAGTACTTCAGTTTACACCTATATTTAAGAAAAACGGAGGAAATGACTACCTCTGTATCTCCTAAACAAGAACAAAATGCCAATTTTTACAATTATTTTTGTCAAACTTTTTTTAAAATATTATTTCCATATTTAAGAAAATTTGTGTTTTGTGCAATATTATTTATTACCTTTTAGAAATTCAAATTTTTATATTTACAAAAATATATGAATGTTTGTAACATTTGTAATTTACTATAGACGAAACGTAAAAAAATGTGTTTGTAGATTTTCATTTATTATATTTCCTCCTCGTAATGAATGAACTCAATTTATTAGATTTTAAATTTTGTAATAAAAATTGTTCATTATATCAATGCAATTATTTTACTTTAAAATAATAATAATTACATAAGCGTACTAAACAAATATTTTGCCATGTTGAAGTAAAACTTTCATTCTAAAAAAATAAAATTCATTATTAAATCAAAAAATTAATTTTCATTCTAAAACTCAAAAGACCACTCCAGGGTCACCGTTTTGAGTCGATTGAAGAGAATCAACGTGAATCGCCGCATGTATTGAACGCCATCCTTGCCGGTGGCTTTTTAGCATGCATTGAGGGTTGGAAAAAGTTGGAAAGAGTGCATTATGTCCGGAGGGGATTACTTTGAAGGCGATAAAATAAATTTGGAAGAATAAATGAAGAGTTTTTGAAAAAAAAAAAAAAATAATTGGTCTTACTTTTGGGGCACAGTAGTATGCCCCCTGGGTAGTGCTAAAATGAGTAACAGCGGTGCAGACCTTGCTTATGGCATAAAGATGAACCGTCTCTGTATTCCAAGCTGCATTAGAGCAACAACAATATGGTTTGCAATAAAATGTTTGAGATACGAAATTGAATCGGAGTTTCTCAACAAAAAATATTTAACTTAATAAGGAAATTTGTGTAGTTATGCTAGTGAACATGCAATGAATAATATTTTTAATATGAAATTATATCTTACATGACATTATTTATTACATGCTTATTATGTTTGAAAAATTCTTAATATATTAGATAAGATAATATGGATCCTCACATTAGTTATGGTTGCTGATATACAGGCAATCTAACCACAGCAATATAAATGAGAACTTGCTAAATATTTTGAATTAGCTAATAAAATGCGAGGTAGTTTAGAAAAATATATTTTTTTTCATATATAATTGCTTCCATCGAATCGAATATATACATCAACTATATATATATAACACATATATGTGCAGCTAATATATACACATATATAGTATATCTTCAGTTACCATATAAACGCAGCTGCTATAAACAGTAACAACTACTGCTATCAATTGTCACCCAATATAAGTTTCTTTTAAAAACTAAGAAACGTAAGGTGGAATTTTTTACACTTTTTTATTTTAATTCATTAAATACATTTCTCCCTCTTTTAGAACGCTCCATTTTTCTCTAAATAAATTTTCTTTTTTAATATTTTAGCAGATATTCCGAAGGGTTAATTTATCAAGTTTTGAGATGTTCTCAACTTCAAATGTAATTTTAAATTATTAAATATTTTATATACCCTTTGGAAGGATCATTATACAAAAACAGTTTAAAATAAATGTGATTGCTATGCTTTTTCAAAATGGTAAAGAAATGAATTCTTTACATAAATATGGCATAAAATAAATGTTTAGAAAGTATAAACACATAAATTAAAACAACACGTATTCAGTTAAAATTACTATTAATACCCCTATTCTAAAATATTAAATTTAAATACTTTTAGTGCATTTAAAAATGAATTAATGATAAACATACATTTTATCAAATAGATAATGCTTACAAAGCTTTTAATACTTATTTATAGTTAACATTAATAAAAGACATTCTGGACTGCTGTAAAACCCATTTTTAATTCATCAAACTCTTTTTTTAGATTAAATATTCAAATTATGACAATAATTAGAGAAGTATAACGACGCATATTAAAGAATCATTTAATGAATTCAATGAATATAAAAATAAAAATAATTTTGAATAATCCATACATTGTTTCGAAAAAGGAAAAATTTCTCAAACCAAAGTAGCCAATTTAGAATTCAAGATGGTAAAACGTAATGGACAAAAAAAAAAATAACTGTAACCGTGATTCATTAAACATTCATCAAAGTCGGGACAAAACTTTCCGAAAGTGGTATTTTAATCCCCGAGTCTAGAAATTTGTTCTTTAATTCTCAACATTCTCAAAGGCTTTAAGACTCAATTGGAATATCTTTTGCTACACCCTCCTTCCATTTTGCGTTAATCGTTTGCACAATTCTTCAGGCTCGAACATTTAATGCGTTTTTTTTTCCATCTCTTATTCGGCTGAAGTTACCAACGATTCACCGAATAAACCTTAATAATGGAGGTTTTACATTGTGCCGCCATGTTTCCATTTCAGTCATTTACATCAATTTGTAAAAGATGTTGCCACTAATTGCATAAGTATTGGTTCTTAAATGGGAAGAGAATTTTATAAAGTATCTTGCTTTTATTTCGTGTGTTTTGTCTTCTTATTTAAAAAATTGTGGCAGCACCCTGCTCCACAATAAATGCTTTATTCTTTGTTATTAATTCAGTTGCAAGCTAATGAAGAAAAGAAGATTACATGTTGCAAGTTGGTTTTTTATTTATTTATTGTTCAATATGGTAATTGCAAAACATTTTATCTCGCTTAATTGAGTATTAAACTATTCATAAAATCATTAAGGAAAACAAAAATTATTTAAAAGTATATTAAACGGATGATTTGTTTTCTTATAATGCTTTTTATACAGACTTTTGTAAAAAATATTTTCTTTTTCACTAATTATGATGAATAATGCTGTCTCGTTTCAATATACATTACATAAATTTGCTTGATGTTGGGATTCAAGATGCTTGATTCAAGATGTTAATAACTGTTATTCCCTTTATATTAATTAAATTATTATTAAAATTTTCAAAAAAAAAAGAATGGAGAGGAAATTGTTATATTGTTATATTATATTGTATTTGCTTGAAATGGGAATATTAAATGAATTAAAAAAAAAAAAAATATTTAGTAAAATGTTCTGTTTGGTTTGTTTTTGAAGTATAAATATATTACATTATAACAGCGATCAAATAATTAAAAAGTTTGGAATCAAAAAGTTTTAAGCAACGTTTAACCGAAAGTATTTTTTGGGTGCTTTTGAAAAATTAGGTTATGTAACATTGAGAAATATGATAATTAATATTCTACTGCTCTTTCGAATTTTGAGAACAAACAAAGTTTTGAAAATAAAATCCTACGTATGATTACAAATTGACCCTGGTTTTTCCGAAATGAGGATATTAGACATGATCTTTCCCTCCCAAGTTTTAAACAATTTGTTAAAAAACTGCGCAACAATTTTTATAACTCCATTCCAAATATTAACAATTCTGTTTTGAATGCTCCAAGCAACTATGATTACGACATTTCCGATTTCAAAAATCGCAAAAGACCTCGCGCTGTTCTGAATAATATTCATTAACGTTTCGATATCCTCCTTTCCGAATTACTATGCTGTTTCTCCGCTGAGTCACAATTTCCCCTCCAGTCTTTTTTTGTTTCTATTGTTTTTCTTATTACCTTCTTTAAAATTTTAATAATAATATAAAAAAAAAATTATATATGCCTACATTTTTTATTAATTAAAAAAAAATAAAAAATAATTAATAAGTTAAATTTTTAAAAAATAAATTAAATATATATATATATATATATATATATATATCATAATCTTTTCCTATCTAATTAATGGGCTTATAGCTTAAGAAATTTGTCTCATTCATAAAGCAGGAAATAGAGGTTGATTTGCAGCCAAGGTTATCCTTCAATCCGGTAAATCGTCGTAATTAATAAATACACACGAATACTTTGTTGCTTTTCTGTGAAAGCAGCATAAATATATGTTTATAGCATTTAATATTTTTATTTTAAAGTAAATCACCCAATTTGGGTAAAAGTAAATTCAAATTATAAATTTTACAGAAAGGTTTTATCATGCAAGTTCCCAACCATTTGCAGAAGCTCAGCTCAGGTGCTTAATACAGACTGTTTTTTTATGTCCTTCATAATTTACATAATCCACATATGTCATTTAACCCGAATTGCACTTTCTCTTGGGTTGAAGGAACGAACTGCCTTCCAATTAAACAAACACACCTTTCATTAAAATGAGGCAAAAATTCATTTTTTAAATTTACACATATTTGATTTTACATATGTGGTATGCTTTACATTTTCTTTTAGTTAACAGTGTTTTAACTAAAATAATATTTGTCGTTGTTTTTCATTCCATTTAGACCGCAACATTTAGACCAAATCCAACTGTTGTGGAAAAAGTTGTGTTGCTGTTCATCATGAATTGTTGTGCAAACACCTGTGTAATTTTTTTTCATCATGAATTGTTGTGCAACAAAGAATGGTCTGCAAACTTTACTGGTTAGCCAACATTCCAACAGCCTCCTGGTATTCTGTATCCAAATAAGATTCTTTGAAATGTAAGGTAGTATGAGAAAAGAATTATTCCTAGTGAGCTGTTAGGTGCCTCTATCAATGACCACTGAAATTTGCTGCTGAGTCATCATTCCAACATCTTCGTAAATACTCTGTATCCAAAGAAAATTCTTTTTCTGTCCCAAGTAAAAATACAGGGTGTTTTGTATCCATATAACACGCAAATGCGGGATGAATAGCGCTATAAGTCCTCCTCTAATCAATTATTGGTAAAATATTCTGACCATATAAGTGACATAATAACGACACCCTTAATCAAATAAAAATATCAATTGAAATACCTGGAAGAAACTATTTAATCCCGCTTATACAGGGCTTTAAAGCTACAATCTCAAATAACATTTGTTTACTGTCCTGAGATATTACAGCATAAGAAAAAAGAAGTGAGAGATACATCAAAGCTTTTTTTTCGAATACTTTTCTGAATATTCCAAACAATTTTTCCGACAGGTGGCCTGAATAATGGCGACGAAAGTGTGGGTGGAGGAAAAAAAATCGATAAATAAACCGGGATCTTCATCCACACCATGTGTTATGCATGCCAAAAGCAAAGAGATCCCTCGCCGATATCCAGGGATCAGTGGGCATTACCAGTTCGCAGACAGTCCAGGAAAGTCAAAGGTAAAAAAAAAAAAAGAAAATGAAATAAATAACCAAAACCGGCTTGCTTTCCGGTTTTGGTTCAAAGGAAGGAAGAAGTTCGGTTTCTTAATTGATTCAGCAAACTGAGTCGTTGCTTTTCATGGCCGGATTTGCTTCGTGTCTTCCGGTAGTTTTAAGGCGAATATTTTCATTTTCTAGATTTAACAGAATAATTTGTAAATATTTAAAAGGGCCTTTTTTTATAGTAATCTTTTGATACTTTGTTTAATGCAAAGGTGGAGAATCGGAGTCGAGAGTGGTGCATGTTTAAAACCGAATCGGTTGTTGGCTTCAAAATCCCGACACTTTTGCAGAAATATTTTTATTTTTTCAAAATTCTAGGAACTATTATTTAAAAGTAAATGTTAAAGGAGACAATCCAATTGTAATCATCAGTAATATAAATAGTAGTAAAGACGGTAACTGCTTTGGATTGGACTTTTTTTCATGGGCCTGGTCTAAATGTTGCTGTCAATCAAGTGGGATAAGAAACAATAACATAGTTTTTTTTTTCCTGTTTTAAGCTATACTCTGATATTTTGGTACCCATTAAATTGGTACTGTTATTTGTATGGGGATATATGTACTATATTATTTACCAGTAAACCAAGTTAGTAGTGTTAAGAAACTTTACTCAGCACTGAGAATTATAAAAACTGTCTTGGATCCACACTGAAAGAAGATCTTGTAGAAGCTATTTTATTATTAAGGCATAATAAGATTTAATTTAGTACAAATAGAGTATATTTATTTTTTAAAATGTACACTTTTTTGGTCGACTCTTAGCTCAGCGGCAACATGGACGCTGGTGCGCATTAGGGCTAAGGTTCATTCCTAAGGTTCAATCCGCTGGCGGCTTTGTTGTAGACACTGTTTCAAAAAAACGAAGAGACTCAATGACGTTTGTGATGTTCAGCATCTTGGCCCTTTAGTCGAATACTGGGAGGACTTTTCAGAGGGAGTTTTTTGGACTGAGGTTAATTTTACGGGTTTTCTTCGATGAGATACTTAAATGCATTTAGTTCCCCCTGAAAGTCCTCTCGGAAGCCACTTCTCTCTCCTTTTCAGCTACACGGAGTGCAAGTCAGACTTCTACCTAAGTTTGCTCTATGACAACAGAAGCTGCCCCCATCCCCTCTTCATGAGAACACGACGGTTCATGGACCTGGTCTAAATTCTGCTGTCTATCAAGCGGGAAAAGTGTATTTTTTTTGGAACAGAAACATCATGTACCTTATGGTCTATGGGCTAGAAGAAGAGAGTTGGAGGTTATCACCCTTAGGGAGCCCTTGAGTACCAAAAATTGAATGCAATATAGCAAGAATTCTGTTCCTCCTTGGTCATACTGACTCTGTTAATTCAATTCCTAATGAGGTCAGATACACCATTTGTAACAGAAACATCATGTATCTTCTGATCTAAAAACGTACCATGAAAAATCTTTTTCCAAAATATTTTTAATTAAGAGAAAAAGTTTTTTCTTTCGAAAATGTAATTTCATTTTAGTACTATCTTGCAATTCCTTCTTCCAATTAATTATAGTTTTTTTTCATGATAATTTCATCAATATCCTGCAATTTATTGATTCCGGGCAATAATATTTCTAATTACTTACTTAATTTACTCCAAGCATTGTTTCTTTATTTCCAGGAAAAGATTTCATATTTCTTTTCTTATCATCAAAGAGAAAAAAAAAAGAATTCGTGGAAGTTACACACGGACGAAAAGAAAAAGAATTATTTTGTGGTGAAGAACAGAAGGAAGATAAATATTACTAAGTAATTTTTTGTGCATGTTCGAGAAGACTTTAATTTCCATATTTATTAGATTAAGACTGATTTCCGAAATGCAATCTTTCCCATTAGAGTTTCTCTTTCATAGCCTAACAAATGTAGTTTCTTATCTTTTTGATAATTAACATAAAAGCTGATAAAAACATTGATCTTGTTACTGATTTAGTATAAATTATAATTTTTATAAAGAGTGATGTCTGCTATCGGAAATATATTTCAAAAAACTATTATAATTTTCAGATAGATTTATGAAGCACCATCTAAATATGTAAATTGATATTTTCATAATTGCATGTGCTTTAGCTATTTATTTTATCTGTTTTATTCCGTAGCATACTATTATTCTGAAATTCTAACACTTATTGCTCGAAATAAAGCATCTGGCTTAAAAATAGAAATTGACGTGTTTGAAAGGCTAGTCAGGTACACGCGCTGCAAAACTATTTTGAAGGAAAATGTTTAATAAATATTGTGGAATTTTGTTATCATGTGTGATCATGTTGTCATCATTACAAATCTATGGCGACTCCAAAAAGTGAAGCTATCAATAAAAATTTTTTTATTATTTAAAACATATTAATTTCCTCACACATTAATGAGAAATTCTGAAAAATAAATGCCGCTTTTTACGTGATTCTAGTTATGTCTTTTAAAACTGACATGAAATATGTGTTGGTAAATAATAATGATTGACCCTTATTAAGTCACATGCTCTGTAGTTCATCTTAATTTGTCTGGCTTTCAAAATATAGATAAAATATAGATTTTCAGATTATTGTTTCAATATCAGCAAAATAGTGTCTAAAATCAGTTTATGCTTATAAAAGTTCATTTAACAACCACTTAACAGACTTCTTCGAATTGGGTAGTGATTTTTGCAGTATTTTGTCTTGTAGCACCTTTTATTAGTTGATATCAAACGTAAAAAAGATACCTTAGAATACTATATATTTCAAATATTATATATTTAAAATAAAAGCGCAGGATGTTTTGGATGTGTGAGGTAAAAATGAAACGCGATGAAAAAGACCTATAGGATTGAAGCACGATATTTGGAACTCCATAACTTGGAACTTTGGAACTTTTCATAACTCCAAACAAAAGAAACAAATACATTAAATAGGAAAAACAAACAGATGAACCTATTTTCAAATTCCACAAAAGGCTTAACGAATAATTATTATCCCATTATATAGTTTTTTTAGAAATACATTTAAACCTGTTTTAACGGGGTGGATACTCATTTAAACATTACGCTTAAAAGAGCTCTTGCAAAAAAATTTAGTAGTTCCAAAGAAAATAAAAAAAGAAAGTTGGTTACAAACGTAAGCAGTTACGATATAGCAATGATTAAGAAAATAATTGCTGATTAAATCACAGTGATAAACTTGCCGCATGAGAGCAAATCTCAGTTAAGAGTTATATGCAAGTTATTTTCCATCTTGATATTTTGTGATATTTTTCTATCAAAGAATGCGATAAAATTCTCTTATTTATTTTCTTTTATTTAATTCACCTTAGCGAAATTATTATTTATTTATCAATTTTAATATTAATATTCTCTCAAGGACAGAACTTTGTATATGAAGCAAAATAATAGAACAAAATCTTTTCAATATAAATAAAAAGATGATCGATGATAGTTTTAAAATAAAAGTTAATTTAGTATAGTCATTATTTTGATGTGATATATAAATGCAAGCATTCAATATTCCATATTCATATATGGGGAAGATTTTTATGCTAGTAGCAATCAGAATTTCATGGTAGTAGCATCACACAAAGTTGGACTACTGATATCCTGCTATCATATACCGAATGTTTCAGGTTCGAATCCTGGTGGTGACATGGATGTTTGTTGTTGGTTTGGAATCCACGTTTAACTGTCAGTCCCGGTCTATTTAGCCGCAAGTGTGTACAACATGACCGTAAAGAGACGAACCAAACCAAACACTCGAAATGATGTAGTCCCACCATCAAAAATAACAGGGTGTTAAATCTGGGGATCTGGCAGGCCATTTTTATGCGCGATGGTAGTTCAATAAATCAGTGGCGAATGATTTTTGTGTAAACAGTATCTTGAACGACATATGAAATCAGACCTTTATAATACCATGTATTTCTGAATGGGTGAACAAGATGGGATTTTGAAAATCTAATAATTTTATTCAATAAGAAAGGTGTGACCTTATAATAAATGCAATAAAATGGCACCCGTTTTATTTAATATAAACTGCCTTTCATAATAAATTTTCTTAAAAGGGTTTTACGTAATTTAAAAGATTATCCGTTCTTTATCTACAATCCCTTGATAGAAATATGAGCTTCAAATATACATAGCATCAATACATTTAAGAAAGAAGGAAAATTTCGAATTTTAAAAATCACACGAATACAATTATTAAAATGTGCATTTTCCGCTTTTAAGTCGAGAAGTCCCAAAAGACATTCGGCAGTCGAGAAAGTGACTTCCAGCTCCAAATTCTCTCCACCTGAATAACGATGCACCCTCAGAGCGAAGGTGAATGTGTGCGTTTGGAATTTTGGAAATATTTCCATTTACGGATGAGCACTGTCCTATGACATCTTCCCAGAATCCTCGCTAGAATGATTCAGTTTTCCCCAGACACGTGAAATGATGTAGTCTCACAACCACGAATAATAGGGTGTTAAATCTGGTAACCTAGAAGGCCATTCCTATGTACGATGATAGTTCAGTAAATGAGTGGCGACTGATTTTGTGTAATCGTCATATGGCAGTTATATGAAATCCGACCTTTATAAAAACCATTTAACTCTGATGACGTGGACAAGACGGGATTTCAAAAATGTAACATAAATTGGGAGGACTTCATGGTATTATGCACACAATGTTGGATTACTAATATCTCCTATTCTAAGATATCTTCCCAGAATCCTCGCTAGAACGATTTAGAATTTTTAATAGACACGCAAACTGATGTAGTCTCTCAACCACGAATAACAGGGTGTTAAATCTGGGGATCTAGGAGGCCATTAATATGCGCGATGTTAGTTCTATAAATCAGTCGCGATTGATTTTTGTGTAATTAAATTTTGTGTAATAATTTAGTATAATTAAAACCATGCCAGATGTATGAAATTCGACTTTTATAAAACCATGCACCTTTGATAACATGGGCGAAAGGGGATTTTAAAAATGTGATATTTTTATCAATAAGTTAAATGCGACTCTGTAATCAATGCAATAAAATTATACCGAATTTTAAAAACCACACGAATACAATTGTTAAAAATGCGCATTTTCCGTTTTCAAGTCGAGAAGTCCCAAAAGACAGTCGGCATGCTGAAAGTGACTTCCATCTCCAAATTCTCTTTCCACCTGAATAACAATGCACCCTCAGAGCGAAGGTGAATATATGCGCTTGGAAAGTTGCAAATATTCCCACTTAGTGCTGGAACAGCTCCCCTCAAAGAGCCATTGTTGCTGAAGCAGAAATCTCGGCAGCAACTTCGGCGAGGAAATGACGCAGTTTGCATGATCTCTGCACTTTTGAGAGGGGAGGGGGAACTTCCTGCAATTAGCAACTGCAAAGTCATTCGGCGCAATTGCGCGTTCTAGAAACGAAGGCAGCCCTTATCGGTCCTTCTAATCAAATAATTTCGTTCCCAGAGCTCCATTAACGCATCTTCCCTCTATGGTTCGGAGGGGAAATGATTCATCGTCTAAGCGAATTAAGTGAGAGTGAAAATAATTACGTTTCATGTTTTCGCACCGTGGGATTTTTAGTGCTTTTATGAAGTTTCGAATTCACTGTGAAATGAGATCCTGTTATTTGATAGGAGTGGATTGGAACAATTTTTTTTTACCTAATGATGTAAATGATTGCAAAAGAATTTTTTGTTGAATATTAGGATTACATTTGCAATAATTCTAAAATTAGTTTTTATTAATATTAATTTAATTACAATCATAATAATTTTTATTAATATTTATTTCTAATTTAGCTGGCGGAACGCTTAGATAGTTGTCTTGGATGCTTTAAAGCAAGCGCTGCACCGACGTTACTCATTTAGCACTAACCCAGGAGGTGCATGTAGCGTGAAGATAAGCTACGGATGAGGAGCAACAATACTCCCACAACGCTCATATTAGCCCGGGACCTAAGGCTTAAAATGGATTACGAACCAGTTCATGCATATAATTAAAAGTAATTTGCATTGGTTCTTGCGAAATTAAGAAGTTTAAAGCATTGTTTCAAAATATTTGTTTATTACTCCTATACGCCTTTTGAGTTACTTTGTGGTACGTTATTGCAATAAATAAAATATCTTACAAACGAATAAAATAGGTATACGGAAAATAAGTCATAAATATTAAAGTAAAAATCAAGTTTTTATTAAAGAAATATTGCTGATAATAAAACATACATCCAATTATCGTTATCTAAATATAATATAATATAATATAATGCGACATAATGTATGAAACGACATAAATATCAAATAATAATTTAACGCAATTTCAATAACTTCATACACATAATTAAAAATAATTTGTATTTTTGGTTGCGAAATTAAGAAGTTTAAAACATTGTTTCAAAGTATTTGTTTGTTACTTCTGTACGCCTTGTGAGTTATTTTGAAACACGTTATTTTAACAAATAAAATATTTTACAAGCGAATAAAATGGGTATATGGAAAATAAGTCATAAATATTAAAGTAAAAATCAGCTTTTTTTAAAGAAATATTGCTGATAATAAAACATACAGTACATCAAACATTCGTTACCTAAATAAAATATAAAGTAACGACATAATGTATCAACCGCGACCATTCTTACCTATAAAAGACAAGCATATGCAACTGCAAATATCTCATCCGGGCAACGAAAAGGAAAACGAAATAAAAATTTGGATATACAAACAGAAAATACACTTACAGTTATTCATCCATTATCACTTCCACCCAATATCTTTTACTGTTGGACTGGATGGCAGCAAATCTGTAAAACATCAAGGAATAAGAAATAATTAGATTTTCCATGAATAAAAAATAGAATTTGAATTAGAAAAAAAGAATTTTACGAAAGAAAAACGAATATTTTGTTCTTAAAAACAAGAAAAATATTTTGGGATAGCTTCCTGCATAGCGGAAAACCCATTACACAAGGGCAAAACATTTTTATCTGTAAGAGCATAATAAATTCAAATAATGCACTTGCTTTAGCTGTGAAGCGGCGGCATATTAAACTTCGTGCGGAGAATTTCTTGAATGAATAATAATCCATAAGTCACTGAAATGTGTCGGTAATATTTTATTCCTGCTTTTTATTTTCACGTTAAAATTATAATCTTACAGAAATACTTTGCTTTTGGAAGGTTAGGAAACAATAATTTTTATGTATTGTCACTAACATTTTTAATTAAAATGTTCCATGAAATTTTTTATGACCTAATAAGAAACTATTTGCATTTGAATATATTGCAGATAGTACTAATATTTCGTAAAATATATCATTTTTTTTTGTCCTTCTAAGTACACAAGTGTCTAAATTATAATTTAAAATAATATAATTATAATTATATCATAAGTTTTAACAATATTATAAATCAATTAAATTGTTTTTAATATATATATATATATATATATGTTATTTTTTTATATTCCCTTTAATGGTAAAAGTTACAAATGAATTTTGAAAATCAGATATTAGAAAAATTGAAATAGAAAGACTTAGTCAAAAAGTATATGTATATAATTTTGAAAATATACAATATTAGTCAATAGGTCAACAATTACAAATTAGTCAAAAAGTCTTGCCCAATTTTGAAATTTTGTTTTTAAAATGAACAAAAATAGACACATTTGTTTAACGTTTGGCGATCTTGGTGACGTATGTGAAAATTTAACTTTTATAATTACAATTATTATCATTAATAAAATTAATAAAAAAGGGTTTAATAACCGAGTGTCTACCACTCTGATGTGAGTTGCCACATGTTACGATTTCGAGTCCAGGTGGTGTCATGGATGATTGTATGTGTTCGGAATCCACTTTAAACTATAGGTGTCTGTCTAATATGATCGTAGGGCGTAGCCGTCTCCAAATAGAAGGTTATTCTGTATACTATATATACTATATATATATTCTATATATTTTTAAATAGTAAGATAGATGCGACTTGCAATCAATGCAATAAAAGGCACCCGTTTTGTTTAATATAAATAATTTTAAAAATAAATTTTCTTGAAAGAGTATTACGTAATTTAAAATGATTATCCATTCTTTATCTGCAATCCCTTGAGATCCATCATACATGCCTCCATCGCATTTAAGAAATAATTCAATACAGAGTTCTCCATAGACATGCAAAATGCTGTAGTTGTACCATCACGAATTATAGGCTGTTAAATCTGAAGATCTAGAAGACCATTTTTACTGTGGATGATAGTTCAGTAAATAAGTGGCGACTGATTTTGTGTATTCAATACATGGCATATATATGAAATCAGATTTTATAAAACCATATACCTCTGAAAAAGTGAACAAGATTTTTATTCAATAAAATAGTTGTGACTTTATAATTATTGCAATAAATGGTATTCATTTTATTTAATATAAACTATTTTTAATAAAAAATTTTCTTGAAAGAGTTTTATGTAATGAATGGTTTTTAAGTAAGGTTTTATGTTTCATTTCTTTATCTGTAATCCTTTGAGATCCAACATACAACTTCATATGAATTTAATAAAGAATGAAAATTTTTAATAAAGAATGAAAATTGAAAAAACCATACGAATACAATTGTTAAAAATAAGCACTTTCCGCTTTTTAGTCGAGAAAATCCCGAAAGACATTCGGCAGTCGGAAAGTGACTTCCTGCTCCAAATTCTCTCCACCTGAATAACGATGCACCCGCAGAGTGAAGGTGGATGTGTGCGTTTGGAAAGTTGCAAATATTCCCATCTAGTGCTGGAACAACCCTTCTCAAAGAGCCATTGTTGCCGAAGCAGAAATCTCGGCAGCAACTTTGGCGAGGAAATGACGCAGTTCGGATATTCGCACTTTTGAAGGGGGGACTTCCTGCAATTAGCAACTGTGAAGTCATCAGCCCAAATTGCACGTTCTAGAAACGAAGTCAGCACTTATCGGTGCTTCTAATCATATAATTTCGTTCCCAAAACTCAATTAGCGCATCTTCCCTCTATGGTTTGGAAGGGGAAATGTGTCGTTGTTGCGAATTAAGTGAGAGTGAAAATAGTTGCGTTTCATGTTTTCGCACCGGGGATATTTGGTGCTTTTATAAAGTTTCGAATTTACTATGAAATGAGATCATGTTATTAGATAAGAGTGGATTGGAGCAATTTTTTTCACCTTCCTGTTTTTGAAGTTTGTAAATGGGTGCAAAAGATTTTTTTGTTCTGAAATTTATAATATTTGGTATACATTGCAAGAATTTAAAATTAATTTTTATTAATATTAATTTAATTACAATAATAATATAATAATAAAAATTTTTATTATTAATCAGAAGAAAAAGGTTGAAAAACCAGTAACCAGTAATTGAAAACCAGTTAATCTGAAGGAAAAACATTCTTTAAGAGCAACAGCCCATTCATGATCAATGACATTAAAATATTTGTTTCAGTTGTAACGTCTCGCCCTATACTAGACCTATAAAGCCTTCAAGAAAAGGCCACTTTTAGGATGACGGGAACACTTTAATTTTAATTTACAAGCACTATATATACAAAAATACAGAACTTTGAATTAATATAATTTATTATTTAC